>WOGZ01000098.1:0-99267 GCA_009733775.1 Alectoria sarmentosa
AAATTTGCATAAAATTTATAAATTTAATAAATAATTAAATTTAAAATTTCGATTTAAAAAAATAATTATATAAGCGAAAGTATTTAAAACGATTTAATAAAACTCGCTTAAGTCGTTTATTAAATTACGTGTTACGCAGTTAAAATGCGTTTTTAATATATTTAATAAAAGTCTTAAATATTTATAATTTTTTTTTTTTTTTTTCTTTTTTAATTATTAATTTATTTAATAATTTATTAATTGAAATTTATTATTATATTTATAAATTTTATAATTATTTAATTATTACGCAATTTCATTAAAAAGAGATTTTATTATTTTATAATTTTAATAATTTCACTTGCACGAAGTTATTTAATTAATTATAATAAATAATTCGCGAGTCGATTTTATTAATTTATAAAATAAAAACGTTTTATTACGAATTATCGATAACATTTTTAATTAAATAAATAATTTTCGTTAAAACACGCTTATTTCGCAATTAATTAATTATAATATTAATTTTAATAACATTATTAATCGAAATAATAATTATTAAAATATCGCATTTAATAATTTACTATTTATTAATAAAGATTCTCGTCTCGCAAGCTTAATTTAAATTTAACGTTTTTAATTTTTAAAATTTAATATTAAAAAGCATTTGATTATTAAAAAACTTAAATTAATCGAAATATAAAATATATAAAAACATCGTTATAAATATAATAATAATCATTATCGCGAATTAAATCGCAAAAAGATAAACATTATTAAAGTGTTAAAAACGTAACATTTTAATAATTATAATTCGACGATTATATTTTTTCAAAATTATAAAAATTATATCGCTTCGACATTTCGCATCGATTTTCGAATAAATAAAATAAAGATTCATTAATTTTTTGCTTTTTTAATTAATATTAAAAAGTAAATTTAAAGAAATATATAAAATGTTATATTATATAATATTAATAAATTTATTTAAAACGAATATAAAAAGTAATGCTTAAATTAAATTCGTAATTTAGTTATTAAGTTTTATAATATCGATTATTAATTAATTAAGATTATTAAAAAAGACGATTAATTGATTACAAGCTTTAACGATTATTTTATTATATTATAATCACAACGAAATCGTTATATAATCGATGCGAAACGCATAAAAATTTTGCGAAATAAAACGATAATTTTTTTTTTTAAAAATAATAAAAAACGCAATTTAATTTATTATTTATATTATATTATTATAATAATATTAAAATATCGAATAAAGATTACGAAAAATAAAAAAACTGCTTATTTTAAATAAAATTCGTTTTAATAATAAAATAAATTATCAAAAAAGTAATAATTAATATACGAAGTTTTAAAAACAATATATTAAAAATTAAAAAAATTAAAAAAAAAATTTATTTTTTTCGATATTATAAAATCGAAAGTTTATACGAAATAAATTCGAAAATAATAATTTTAAAATTAAATAAAGATTTTTTTTTATTAAAATTAAATGCTGAGACTATTAATAAAAAAGATATTTTAAAAATTTATTTAATTATTTAAATTATGTTGCGAGTAACGAAATATATAATCGAATTTTTAATAAAAAAAAAAGATAAAGTTTAATATTTGTTATTATAATATTAAGCACGTTATTTATTAAACGACGATTTCGCTTTTTAATATTAAAAGATGAAATTATCACGTTAAATAATAAACGTGAGATAATTATTTTAATAAATATCGATAATAAGAAAATCTTTATATCGTAATCTTTTATTAAAAAGACGCAAATTTTTAAATTTAAATACGTGTTAATAATAATGCTTGTTATTAATAATTATCGTATATTTTTATATAAAACGCATAATTTAACATTTAATTTCGTAAACAATTTAAATAGAAAATAAAAGTAAATATTAAAAACGTATATTGTGAATATGCGAAAATATAATCTTATTTTTAATTTCTTTTAAATTTATAATATCGACTTTAACATTTATTAACGCGAGTAATTTTAAACTTATCGCGATTTTTTTATAAATAATAAAAAACAAATAAATATCGTAATAATAAATGTAAATTTATTTGCGTCGTTAATTAATGCAATAATTGCGTATAATATAAAATAAGTGTATATCGCATTTTTATATCAAATTTTATTTAAAAACAATAAGAGTAATTGCGATAAAATTATGCGATATGATATCACGTAATTAAATAATTTTAACGAGTTTAAACAATTTAAGAATTTATTAAAAGTTTTTTTAAAAAAATTATTTAATAATTTTAATATGCACGATTAAATCGAGCATTTTATAAATTTATAATTTAATAAATTATTTAAAAGCGATTCGATTTATAATATATCGCATAATAAATTTATAATAATAAAAAACTATTTAAATAACGCGCTTAAAAAAAGTGAATTCGATTTTTAAATAATTAAATTAATTCGTTAATGTTATTTATTAAAAAAGTAAATAATTTATTACGATTATATATTAATTATAAAAAATTTAATAAAATAATTATTAAAAATAATTACTTATTATTATTATTTTCAAAATTTTTAAAAAAATTCGTATATGCGAAGCATTTTATTAAAATTGATATTTGTAATGCGTATTATAAAATATAAATTTAAAAGAGTAATAAATAAAAAATCGTCTTTCGAATTCGTTATAATTAATTTAAATATTAAATAATGTTTTTTAATCTCGTAAATGCTTTCGTAATTTTTTAAATATATATAAATAAAGCATTTAAATCGTATATCGACGTTTTTTGCGTAATATATTTAAATAACGTGTTAATTTATTTTAAAATAAAAATTTTTATATTAAAAACACGTGCGAATAATGTTACGCGCGTTATTAAAGTATTAATTTTATATAAAATTATCGAAATGCGTTTTCAATCGCAACGAGATTATTTTTTTAAGATTTATTATAAATTAATATAATATTTAAATGAAATTAACGCGCATTAAAATTATCATTAAATAATTAAAATCAAAATTTATTAAAAATATATTAATTTTTTTAAAATTCGTAGATTTTTATCGTTGATTCGTGAAGAAATTTTCGTAAATAATTACGTTTTTAATTAAAATCACGCGTGAAGCAAAAAAGAGCGAAATTAAATTAATTTTTATATTTATTAAAAAAGTATATAAAATTTTTAAGATTCTTAAATGAGTGTTTATTATAACATTTATTTTGAAATATTATAATTAAAAAGCATCGCTTATTATGAAAATCGATGTTTTTAAAATAAATATAAATAATATATTTACTTAATTAATTAAAAACGAATAATAATATTTTATTACGTTTTTTAATTATAAATTTAAAGAAATTAAATCTCGCTAAAACATATATAATAAAAAATTATATGCGATTATATTAAATTTCAAAAATCAAAAACATTATTTATAAAGAAATAAATATCTCATTTATGTGATTTTAAATTATAATAATTTACGTTATTTTATAACGATAAAAAAGTTTAATGCGAAATAAATTCGCTAAATTAAAAAATTAATTACGTTTAATTTTATAATTAAATATTATAAAAATAAATTTAATTTTATGAATACGTCGTTAAAAAGATTTAACATTATTAAATCGAATAATAATAAAAATAATAATAATAATTTTCTTTTTATTTTGCGAAACAAGCTTCGCAATTAAAAATATTAATTTGATTTATAAAAACGTAATAACGTATTTATTATAATTAAATTCGTAATATTAATAAAATAATTAAATAATATTATCGTCGCAGATATTTAAATTATAAATTTAAATGAAAAATGCTTAATAAACGAATACGTATTTTAAACGTTACGATGTTATTTCGACTTTTAATTTATTAAATTTTAAAATCGAAAAGATTTTATTTAAAGTTGCGAGAATTGATAATTATATAATTATTTAAATTATAACGTAAAAACGTTTTCGTTGCGAATAAAAAATAATGTTAAAAATATATTATTAAATAAAATGAACTTTCGAAATGAAAAGTCGATAAAAATGAATTATTATATCGTGATTTCGCAATTTATATTCTTAATAATTTTATTATAAAAAAAGAAATTCTTTATATAAATTATAATAATTTTAATGTTAAACACTTTTTTCGTAAACGCATTAAAGAAAATATTAAATTTAAATATTATTAAATAAATATAATAAGCGATATAATAAATTATGTTCGCATTTATCTCGATTGTTAAAAAATGCGAATTTATTATTATAAGTTTTATAATAAGTTAATATTAATATTATTAAATAATGTAAATTTATTTTATATTATAATATTAAATTTTATTATAAATTTATCATTTACGAGAAATTTATATATTAATAAAATTTACGACTTTATTTTAATTTTGATAAATAAATTAATAAAACACGTAACGTATATAATAATTATAAAAGATTTGAAAATTAATAAATTTATTAATATCATATAACGAAAATTCGTATCGTTATAAAATATAATGCGAAACTTAATCTCAAATCGAGATTTATTATTTATAAGCAAATTTTAAATAACGTTATATTAATATTTAAATGCGAAGCGAAAATTTAATATTGCGTTTCATTTTTAAATAAATAATCAAATTAAGAGATAAAATTAAATTTTTAAATATTATTTACGAGTTTATTATAATTATAAATAAAATAATTAATTTAAAATTTTATTAATAATTATATTTATATATAAAAATAATATATACGCAAGTATTAATAAAATCTCGTAAAGATATTAATGAAATATATAATAAATTTAGAAAATGCTTTTAAAAACAAAATCTTAAAAAGAAAAACATTGTTTATTATAAAATGAGTAAAATAATTACGAAGTATAAAATCACATTTAAAAGAATTATAAAAATAAATATCAAAGTAACAAATAAAATATTATAATAATTATTATCATATTATGATTTTTTAAAAAAGAAATAAAGTATTATTACGAAGTTTAAATATACGCATTTTATAATTAAAAAAGAAATTTGATTATAAATAATTTAAATCTTTCGAAGTGTTAAAAAAAAAAATACGCAGATTTACAAATTGAGTCTTTTTATTAAATATAAAAAAATTTATTTTATATTTTATATGTTATTATTAAAATTTTAACATTTATATAATAATAACTTAAAGTCGTAAACAATTTTAATTAATAACGAAAAAAAATGAAAAATTAATAAAATGTTAAATAAAAGAATTCGCAATAACGAAATTAAATATTTTATTAATTAAAAAGATTTTTCATTTTACGAAACTTTATAAAAATTAATAAAATATTTCGAAAATGTTAAAAATGTAATTAAGAACTTCGAATAAATAAAAAGATCACGTAAATTAACATTTAAAATAAAATAAAAAACGCAATCGTCGCAAAAAATTAAAAAGCGAAATAAATCACGAAAAAAATAATAATAAAAAGTTTATAAATAAATCTTTAATTAAGAGATTTAATAAAAACGATTAAAAAGAGCTTAAAGATTTATATATACGCATATATACGCATATTTTAATGCGTCGAAGCGTTTTATATCACGAAAAAAACAATAATCTTAAAAATTATAAACATAAATATAATTATTTAACATTAATTTATATATTTTTTTATATTAAAAAACAATTTCTTATTAATAAAAATCGTTAAAAAATGATAAAAAATAATAATGAAAATAATAACGATAGCGATAACGATAAAAACAATGAGGGTAATAATAATAAAAAAAGAAACGACGATACGCACGATAATTACTTTTATTAATAAAACTTTCATATATATTAATCAAAATTGTTTCATTTTTTTAAACGCGTAAAACGTCGCGAATATTATTATTAACGACGATAATAATATATATAACAATTAAATAAATAAGGGCGAAAAGATTAATTATGTAAAAATAATTTTCGCGAGAGCATTAATCGCATTTAAGTTAACGCGTATCAATTCGTAATTCGATATAAATCGCGCGAAAATTATTCGCGAAGACACGCACATAATAAAAATAAATAAAAATTTAATACGCGTTAACGCAATTCTTTAAACATTTATTAATTCTTTTTAATTAATATATCTCGAACGACGAAAAAAGAGAGAATAAAAAAAAGAGCGACGATAATAAAAATAATTATTAATTTTATTAATTAAACACTTTTTTATAATAAATGCGAATGTTTACGAGCGAAAACAATCGAAATCGTTATAATAATAATAATTATTAATTTTATTAATTAAACATTTTTTAAAGTAACTTTTTATATTTATAAATAAAAAAAAAGAAAAAGTAATAATAAAAGTGATAATAAAAATAAAGATAAAAGCAGAAATAATAGCGGCGACGATAACAATTACATTTATAAATCAAAAATCCTCGCATTGTTAATTTTCAACTTATAAAAAAAACGATTCTTAAGATCACGGCGACGATGAAAAATAATTAAATTTATTATTAATATTATTAATATGCTTTTCACGAACTTCGTCGATTTTCGTAATTAATTAAATAAGTTTAAATGCTCTTTAAAATGTTTATTATAAAATGAAATTAATTAAATTAAGTGATTATAATCTCGCTTAATTATTATTTTAATTAATATATACGCTTTATTATTATAATAATACATAATTCGTTAATACATTATTACGATAATAAAAAATGTAAATAAGATAATAAATATAAAAAAATATATAACATTTATTAATAATAATATTAATATTAATGTTAATATTATTATTATTAAAAAGTCAAAATAAAAATAAGATTTTAAATTTATTAACGCGGTTTTTAAATAATAATAATAATAAAATTATAATAATTAATAACAATAATCGCATCTCGCAATAATGATAATAATATATTATAATATAATTATAAAATGCTCGCGCTTTATTAATTAAAATAATAATAATCACAATTACGCTATCGCGATTATAACATATAAATATATTAATATATTTATAAAAATTTACGATAAGCAATTTATATATTTTAAAATAATAAACGTTAATTTAAATTATATTCAATTAATAATAAATAATATAAATGAATATAAAAAGTTCGTAAGCATTTAAATATAATACGCAATATATTAAAATTCAAAAATTGAATCTTTTAAAAGAAGAAGTAATTATAAAAACGAAAATATTTAAAGCGATTTAATAAAACTCGTTTAAATCGCTTATTAAATTGCGTGTTACGTAATTAAAATGCGTTTTTAGCATATTTAATAAAAGTTTTAAATACTTATAATTTCTCTTTTTTGTTTTTTTTTTTTAATTATTAATTTATTTAATAACTTATCGATTAAAATTCGTTATTATATTTATAAACCTCGTAATTATTTAATTATTACGTAACTTTATTAAAAAAAAGATTTTACTATTTTACAAAAATTCTAAAAAAAAAAATTGAAAAAAAAAATTTAAAATTAAAATAAAGAAACAATTTTTTGTATTTTAAATAAAATTTATAAATTTAATGTTTTTACAATTTTAATGTATTTATAATTTAAATGCATTAATAAATTTAAAATTTCAATTCGAAAAGAGAGAAAAAGAAAAAAAAAAAGAAAAAAAAAAGTTTAATCGACGTTAAGTTTTAAGTTCGTTTCGCCTTCATTTATTTTTAAATATCATAAATTTAATTTATAAACTTTAACTTGTTATAAAAGAAAATTATATTAAAACGAAAAACTTTACGATTTAAAATAAAAAAAAATAATAAAATAATAAAAATATTTTAATAAAGTGTTGAAAATTAGTCTTTTGCGTAACGTACGTAAAATGAATTTTAAAATTAATTTTAAGATTAATTTTAAAATTAATCGTGTCTTAACATTATTTTAATGAATAAATTTAAAAATACGATTCTCTTATATTTTTTATATACTTAATTAACTTATATATAATATTTATTATATATTTTTTAATAAATTATAAGCTCGATTTATAACGATTAAAAAAATAACATTTATTTAAATCGCACTTTTTATATAAATATTTTATTAATAATAATTTAAAATAAATTATTATTATATTACGATAGCTCGTTTTTTTTAACTTATAACTTTTAACGAATTAAATTATCGCAATTCAAATATAAAAAATATTAAATTAAATTTTTTTATATAAAACATTTAATTTCTTTATATAAATAATAAATTTCTTCGTATAAAGCATTTCGTTTTATATTATCGAATAATAAGTTTTTTCGCATAAAATATTTCGTTTTATATTATTAAACATTTCATTTTTTCAAATCTTTTCATATAAAACATTTCGTTTTATATTATTAAATATTTTAATCTTTTTTAAATATAATTATAAAATATCGAATTAAATTTTTTTATATAAAACATTTCGTTTTATATTATCGAATATTTAATTTTATTTAAACATTTTATTTTATATTATCAAATATTTAATTTTATTTAAGCATTTCGTTTTATATTATCGAATATTTAATTTTATTTAAACATTTCGTTTTATATTATCGAATATTTCATTTTTTTAAGTTTTTTTATATAAAATATTTCGTTTTATATTATCGAATATTTTATTTTCTTAAATTTCTTTATATAAAATATTTCGTTTTATATTATTAAATATTTTATTTTTTTAAATTCTTTCGTATAAAATATTTCGTTTTATATTATCGAATATTTTTTTTTTTTTAAATACAATTATAAAATATCGAATCAAGTTTTTTTATATAAAACATTTCGTTTTATATTATTAAATCGTAAATTTCTTTATATAAAATATTTCGTTTTATATTATTAAATATTATATAAATTTCAAATTTAATAAACTTTTTATAATAAAAAAAATAAATAAATTTCTATTTTTTATTAAGCTTTTTATAATAAAAAAAGAAAAAAGTTTCAAATTTATTAAACTTTTTATAAACAAAAAAATTAAGTTTTAAAGATTTTTCAAAATAATACGAAAATACGTCTTTAATTAAAACGTTAAATTTTAAATTATTATTAAACTTTTTATAGTATAAAAGAAAATAAATTTTTATATTAAAATAACTTTTTATATTATTAAAAGAAATAAATCTTTATTTCGAACTAAGTTTTTTATATAAAAAAGATCACGTTTTTAATTAAAGCGTTAAATTTCAAATTATTATTAAACTTTTTATATTATAAAGAAAAACAAATTTTTATATTAAAGCAACTTCTCGTATTAAAAAGAGAAACAAATTTTTATATTAAAGTAATTTCTCGTATTAAAAATGAAAGCAAGTTTTTATATCAAAGTGATATTTCTTAAATTTTTATTAAGCTTTTCATATTATAAAGAGAAAAAGAATTTTTATATTAAAACATCGTAACGTATTATTATAAAAAAATAAAATAAGTTTTTATATTCGAATAACTTCTCGTATTATTAAAAGAAAAAAATCTTTACATTAAAGCGATATTTTTTAAATTTTTATTAAGCTTCTCGTATTATAAAAAAAAAAGAAAAGTTTTTATATTAAAGCATCGTAACGTATTATTATAAAAAAATGTTAAAATAATTATATACGTTATCTTTTAACGCTATAAAGAAATGTTGAAAATTAATCTTTTATATAACGTACGTAAAATCAACTTTAAAATCAACTTTAAAATTAGCTTTAAAATTAGTCGTGTCTTGGTATTATCTTAACGAATAAATTTAAAAACACGATTTTCTCATTCTTTTTACATACTTAATTAACTTATATACGATATTTATTATATATTTTTTAATATAAAGTAATAATTATATTAAATACGTTTATTTTATTTATTTAATTATTTTAACTATTTTTTAATAAACTTATTATATATTTTTTAATTTATTAATTATATTTTAAATTTCAATTTATTATATTTAAATTAAATTTTATATTTATATTTATTAAAAAAATGTTTTATAATTTTTAAAAATATTAAAATAAAAATGTTATTTTATTTTATTTTATATTATTAAAATTTAAAAAATTTAAAAATTTAAATTTGCTTAATTAAATATAAGTATTTATATATATTAATTATTATAATTTATAAATAAAATTTTAATCGTGAATTATATTTATAAATAATAAAAAACGAAGATATTTATATTTAAATATTTAATTTCATTATTTAATTTTTAATATTTATATATTATATATTATATATTATAATATAATAATGTTAAAATATAATCGAAATATTATAATAAAAAATGTTATATATAACAACGTTAAAGAATATTAAAATGTTAAAACGCTAATATAAAATAAAATTAATGTGATTTTAAAGAAGAGAGTTGAAATTATAACATTTATATATAATATATTATATTTACGTCATTAATGAAAATGCTTATAAACGACAATAATGTTATTTTATGCTTGAAAATCATTATATACGATTATAAAAGATCATATAAACGTATAATTATTAAAATAATTATATTTTATATACTAAATTTGCTGTCGCAAAAAAAGAAAATATAAAAAAAAAAAAAAAGCCATTGGTCACTATGGAACGCGGTACCTAGCTGTTTTCGGTTAGGTGATTTAAGCGATGACATCAGCTGCGAGCCAAGACTTTGCAACTGCTGGTGGTTTTTTTCATACACCGTTGGGAGAAGTCTCGTCAATTTCAACTTGGCAATCTCAATACACCGTATCAAACCAAGAACGTTTATGAACCATGTTTGAATTCCCGGTCATGCTTCCAGCTGCTCCTCAATCCCTCTATCGACTTATGATGCTGTCAGCGCCGCGACCAAGGAAAATACTGACCCCCGTTGATGACGTCGGATTATCCAATCAATGCGTGAGAGCTTGTTTTTTTTCCCGGAAATCACCTTCGCATATGACCTCTTCTCACAGCTGTGAACTTGAAACAATAATAAAATTCATCAAGATGGACGGAGCATTGAAAGCAATCCCCACCCTTCCAGCCGAGACCTGTATCCAGCATGATACATCAATCGCTCTAATCCTTGTTTTGGTGGGTACTAATTTCCATGCTCTGCAATCGACCACGTGCATCTGTACAGAAGTGAACTACAAGCTTTCAGCGGGCTTCTCTACGAGCATCCATTGAACACTTGCACCCCCACAGCCTCTTACTTTACAAACACAAACCTCCTTCAACCAAGAACGGCTTTTCTCACCTCTCTCACAATCGCCCAAGAAACGCTTCGTGCTACCACAGAGCCTCTCATGCTTCAACAACCGATCCATACGCTGCTCCAGAATATCCAAGGTCTCTGCTATCGTCGCTTTTGATATTTTAGTAGTATTGAGAACAAATCCTGGCTGATCTCGGAAGAAATAATCCTAGACATCTACTACCAGTATATGTAAGAACGAGGGCTTACTAGATATGTGGTCTTCGATCATTCGCTTACTCTCCAGAGACCGCCGGTTGGAATCTAAGTCCAGCCATAAGGCGTAGCTCACAAATGACCACGCTTATCAAATAGCCAAACCCTGTCCGCAAGAGAAATCCAGCTGATAGAAGATCCGTGAAGCTGTAGGGACGACTTGTGTCGTCCATTGCTACCCTAATCATATTTCGGATGGCGTATGCTCTCTTTGGTTTGATGAAGCGGTTCATGACTCGTGGTATGAATGTGCCATCCTCCAGCAGGCAGTAAGAGTGGAAAATTGGTGTCTAACGAATATATTGCTGTGTTTGAGAAAATTCGCTCCTAACCGCAAATTTGACGGTGTGTGCAGAGCGGTCTCAACTTTTGCCTATCTGCGACGACCTGCAATAGTAGCTTGCACAGAGTGTGTGCAAGAAGGCAGCAGTGTTTTGGCATTCTGTTACCTTATAGCCTGCTCTAAATATGGTCTTCTTTCCGAATTGGCACCAGTCAGAGCTGTGGTGCTTGCAGAAAGTCACACTCTCTGGCTTGGTCTACCAGCTGCTTTTGATGTGAACCACCAAGGATGAGATTAATGATGCTCAATTAATTTGCGGCAAGATAAGCCATAACATCCTCTCTCTTCCTTGGACTGAAGTCAAGTTGTCCCGCTTCAAATGCCCTAGCGAGGGCAGTGAGTTTGAATACGAAAGAAGAAAGACCTTGTCTTGTTGGATCGCTGATGCTATCCCTAGCCCATCTCTTTCCTTGTGGCTTATGAATACACGCTGACCAGTGAATCAACACTGGGATATTGTTTACTTATATTGCTGCTGTCGGTGTCTCAATCATTTGTCCACAAAATATTTACTCAAGTGAGGGTTACGTCGACGAACATTCTGGAATGAGGCCCCTCTCACGTGTGATTAGCGGAGAGTATATACGAGCAATACAAGTAATATCCGTGACCTTCTACTTCAAGATTGACGTTCGCGGGGGGGGTGGAAGGACTTCTCTCTGGGCGCGACTTTTGGTCTTGGGGATGCAAAAAGCACAGCCTTGATTCTCCTCATTACGTTCAAGGGAAAAGGTCGGCTCTGGTTCTGAGCCTCATGGTTCTGTTCCCCCCATTGTTCTATAATTTCTCCTTCTCTAATCCGACTCCTCTCTGATAATGCTTTGCTCACGCTCCAGTCTCTTTGCATTCCTAGCTGAGTGTTTGATTGCGATCCTCTACTTCCACCTCAACTTATTGTAATCTCTCACCCCCGCGAAAAACCCTTAGCACTCTTGCTTTAAAGGCCAGCAAACATGTCACAGTGCCGAAAATCTCTCCTCTAGATCATGTAACCACCATCGACTCGTCACCTGTTCCGTTAGAACCTTGAATATTGCAAGTCAGTGACTCTCTTCGGAGAGCGGCATACCGGATGTTATCAGCGCAATCTCTCAACCCACTTCGAGCACGGCAAACGATGAAAGTACGATACCCACGTATTGCGACAAGCCGTGAGAACAGACGAACAGATTCTCCTTCCGCCCTCATCTCGGTAATTCTTCGAACTCTGGGAAGATAAGAAAGGATACACAACTCTCCAACCATGTCCCATTACTTGGCCGCACAAGCAGTCGAAGCAAACCGATCGGTAGAGACCACAACATGCGGACAAATTCGCATCGATCGATCCAGTAAGCGAAGAAAGGCGCCAACCAACATGCACTACATACACAAGCTGCCAGTTCAGCAAAGAGATCTGTCACCCACAAACCAACGACCCCGAAGTGGCTACTACGTTTCCACCCCAGAAGAAGCATGGCCTACATCACATTCCCATCCCATCCCAAACTGCCACACCATCCACTAACCCAGAACAAAACCGCAACCTCCCAAAACCACCTCCTCGCATGCATCCTCATACCCACTCTAGAACCCCAGAACATCACCACACATCCTCCCAGCAGGGGTGAGACTACAAGAACCCTACCAAGCGCTCAAGAAGATCATGATCTAAAAATGAGCACCAGCAAGCATCAAAGCACCCCACACCCATCTGATCTGCTGCATTCATGCCTTAAGCCGTCGCGACCGGCAGAACCTCCCTTCCGTCGCGAGACCGATCTCCCATCAAGACTCGTCCACCGCCAGACTGTTACCGCATCAAAACCATAGCACAAAGCGCTGCTACTTTCCGCTTGGATACACACACACCCAGACAACCAACATACCCGATATCCCATTCATTGAAAGAACCAGTAAGAACATCACCCACTCGCAATCACAAAAAGCTGCTATGCTACCTAAGCCCTCATACCGATCGCGCAGAGAAGCATAGACCCCGACACCACCAAGAACACGAGAAAATGGCAGAGGAGACCCGCTTTATCTATCACAACAGCCACACTGCAGCGTGTTTCCAAGGGAATCCTTTACCTACATACCATACCAGCAACCTCCCTCCCTCCCTCCTGATATGTAAGCCCGTCCGTCTCAGATGTTCCGCGACCGGGTTCTCATCACCAATTCCAGCTCCAATAAACAAAAAAACGCCCAGAACCGAGCACGGAGCCGACAGACATCCCGACAAATTCCGACACAAATCACCACTTGCTTCATGGCCGCTTTTTTTTGAGTACAATCGCCCAAGCACCCAAGCACCCATGCACCCATATGTTCCAGAAGAAACAAATTGGAGATGCGCTCGGGGCCTCTATATCCGATGATACCCTTTCAAGTAGGAAAAAAAAAAAAAAAAAAGGGGCGCTACCGCAAACGCATCTTGCTCCCTATATTCATATCGCTATGAGTAACGAGACAGCCTCAGCGCTATACTGTTAGCCTCGCTGTTTATCCTTTTCCATGAAGAATATGACGTATATGTATTGAAAGAACACTCGCCGACGACTTCGACGACGGGATTCCTGGAGCCGGAATATGAGTCTCGTGCTGGTGGGGGGATTTTCTTCATCTCGAGGACGGGTGAGAGCAGACTTCGCAGATACAGATTACAATTTGAGGTTATAAGGAAGTGCAGATACGCAAGTATAACGTAGCTTGCCCGGCATTGGAAAAGAGCCCCGAAAAGCTAAGACAAGGAAAAGAAAGGTTATTTCGTCATGGAAAGAGCAAGAATTGCTAACAGGTCAAGGAACTAGTACATCATGTTCTAGCCAGTAGCATTGAGAATGAAACGCCCAGATATTCGTGGTCGCGTAACGCCATCATCGAAGCCCACCACCTGCCCTGCCTCCTTTAAAACCCCCACTGTCTCAACCAAATCTCCATCCACTCCGGTCCCACAGCCCTCAGCTCGCGCATCGCTTGACTTCTCTTAACCGTCTGCTCTGTCTCCAACTCAGCCTCCTTACCACTGGCCTCCATTTGCTCAAAGAACTCTAGTAATTTGATACCCGGATTTTTTGCCACATCATCGGTCTTTGATGCGGTAGCTTTCAGAGTCTCGAACCAAGACTTGAAGCTTACGGGCTCGATTGTATCATCAAAATACTTGGTGATAGAAGGGACAAGGTCTTCCCACGAGCCGGACTGCGGGTTCACGACGTTGTGGTAATTAGTCCAGACTGTAGTTGATAGTCCATCTTCGATATCGGAAAGGAGAAGATCGACTATGACGTTTGCGGTAATGTCAACGGGGATCCAGGCTACCGTGTCTTGGCCAGGAAGGGTTGTTGGAATTTTGCCCAGGTACTTGGAGCTGGCGATAAGCTAGAGTACGACCATTTCAGCAGCTACTTCTGAAGTCCCGTACAGAGTGATTGTGAAGGCTTAGACAACAGACAAGTAGAACTTACGCTCGGTAACCATTCCTGCTTATTCCAAACTCCACCTTTAATTACAGGCCCTGCAAGTTGTCCAACGCGGCAGATGGCGGCTGAAACACTAGAATCTTTTCCAGCTTTCTCAAGTAGTTGTTCAGCTACGTACTTTGATTCTCCGTAGCCCATAGCTGCAGGAACACTGAAATCGTAAAAGACTGACTCGGGGACCTTATCTTCGGGATACCTGATTGCCCAGTTGTCCAAGGTGGAGACGCTGGATGTGAACAAGATCGGTAGGCTCTTCGGTGACTGATTTGAAAGGTTGATAAGGTCCCGAACCCCTGCAATGTGTGGTTCGAAGGATTCCAGATTCAGATTGAAGTCCACCTGCCATTGATTGTCTTATATATGAGTCAGCTGTTTATTTGTGGTAGTGAGTGGGACCGACGCATACGTATTATAAATGAAGCTTCTTTGGCAAGCATTTTGTAGTTATCAGCACCCAACCCTAGATTATCCTTACTGAGATCGGTGGTCAGAAATTGAACCCTGTCTCCCCATTCAGTGATTAGGCCTCGCAATCTGTTGCCGTTCTTCTGCTTAGTTTCGGTATCAGCTCCTCGATTGAGACAAATGACCTTTGTCACTAGCGTATTAGCCAATAAGCAGTCCAGGAGATACGAGCCAAGCGAGCCTGTGCTGCCTGTCAGAACAACCGTGAGACCTTGCGCTTGGCAGTGAGTGGTGTCCTTCTTGGCTTGCGGTAGGCCATGCGAGTACTTGGCGAGCATCGCCTCCATCTTGCCAATCCTTTCTTTGTCCATGCTCTCAGATGCGGCTCCACCGTGATCTGCCAGATTGTGTACGGCATTGGCGAGCTTGGAAATGGTAGGGCTGGAATATATTGTCCTTGGTGACATGAGGTGCGCAACAGCTCCTCCATCATGGTCTCTGAACGAGGACCGGAGCTGCCGTACAAGATTCATCACTTGCAGCGAATCCATGCCAGCAGCAAAGAAATCTTGTTCAAAAGTGATGTTCTGAAGCCCTCCCATCCCAGTCAAGATATTGCGCATGCCGATTCTTAATGCATCTTGGTCCCTGGGATTCAGCTGGACGGCATCTGATGAATCTCCGAGGCCTGTAAGGTCCCTATACAATTGATCAATCTCTTCTTCGTAGGCTTGGTTCGTAGCGCGACGCTTCACCGTGCTCTTATCGGTCCTCAGCATCGGCTTACCGGCCTTGGTGAAGATGATGTGGTCAAGATCAAGTTTAGCATGACCAGGAGCACTTTCGTTCGCATTGGTAACATATGGCGATAGATCGTCGAGGACTTTTTTTCTACCTTCGGCCGTCTCCGGAACGGTTTCTTTGAGCTCCAAAAGCGCAGCTGCCTCGAATCGCCCTTGCCCGACAACAAGTGCGCCAAAGATGCCTGGGCAAGAGCGCAAAGTCGCCTCCATATCATTAGGATTGAATTTTTCCCCGTTGGAAAACACGATCACGTCATCGGATCTTCCTTCATAGAGCCATAGATCCTGCTTCGAGGGATGCTTCGAGTAGACATCATTCATCGAGAACTCAGATTGATCAGGGAAGGTGTAGAACGACCAGTGGAGAGGATCTGTTGAGTCATGGCGCGTGAAGACCTGTTCGTATAATCCAGGGCTCACTTCCCGAAATTCGACTCCTTTCATTCTAGGATCAAAATGAAAGTAAACCCAGTCTTCTGGAGGCTTATGTAGGTTCGGGAAAAGCCCAACTTCTGATGTTCCCATCACATTTAGGACATCGGTATGTTTTGAGATTGCATCACCAACAGTCTTCCCGAGCGGTCCTAGTTTTGTCAAATCAGCGTTCCGGCACTCTCGAAGTTCTAATACTGACCGCCAGCGTATCGAGCGTACTTGAGCTTCTTCAACTTTTCGAGAGAATTCTGCGACTGGCTGAAATCTTCCCAGGTAGATGGCGCAAGAAAGCAAACATCCAGATTGACATTATCCAGAAGATCATGGATGAGATCGGCACTTATGGGGCGGCCAGGAGGCGGCCAGACTATCGTCTCCTCAAAATACAACGCAACTAACAGGCACTGGATTATACCCGCTACCTAAGATGTAATCAGTGCGGGTATCGGTATCAGAGACCGAGGTCATGCCAGGATGATATCCTTACATGAAAGGGGGGCAAACTCGTAAAGGTGCGGACAGGACCTTTGAAAACCTTGATCTGGGCGTCAAATCCGTCTAGGGCAGATATCAGGTGATGGTTATCTACATTTGCCACCCCGCCGTGATACAAGGTGATCGGCTTCGGTAATCCAGTGGATCCCGAGGTATGGACCACCATAAACGGGTCTTGCGAAGCCTCTCTGAAGGTCTTGTTGTACTCGTAATGCTCCGTGAAGTCACCACGTAAGAATTCTTTGAGCCCTTCAACATTAAGGTGGCGCATATCTTTTTTTGATAAGAGATGGTCGACCTTTGATTCCACAGGGCTGATCAAGATAGTGCAATTCGTAGACTCCAAAAGGGCCAAATGACCCTCGATGCTGTTGCGTGGGGATGGTAGTAGAGTCTGCTCGCTTTGCTCAGCTCTCACAATGGCGTTTGTACAACCTAGATGTGGTCCCAGCACTGAACTCACCTTGTAACCGACTTTGGTCGCTGCGAGGGCAACAATGTAATATCTGAGGTCCACTGATAGTGGCAAGCTTAGCGACATCACCCTCGGAGCAAAGATGCCTTACTCGGACCAAGATATGCGATTGTCTCGAAATGAGCACTTTTCCCAAGTTTGTTTTCAATCCAGAAAGCAGCTCGATTGACTGCACGAGCCAGAATTCGGAAGGTAACATCATCGAAGCCACCGGTGAAGTCTTGGTTGCGAGGGATCGAGGCATAAACGCGATTTGGAGTTGAAGCTGCTATTTCATCCACTAGTGTAGGTATCAACCTACGTCCGTACTCCGGCTCACACTCAGGCGCAGCTATTGAGGCCATGGCGGTAGACAAAGATATTGATTGATAGTAAGAATGGAAAGAGTCTCTAGGGAGGAAGTTAAGTGAAGCCAGTTCCCCTCCTTGGCAGAACCTCGGCCGAAAGCTCTAAAAACAAATGTCATGCAGGATGATTAGCCGAGGGTATGCGTATGATCCGCGTGGCAACCTGTGCCTGTACTCCTTCCTATGGTGGGTAGCCAGCAAGGTCTTGTCCTTGCTTACTGGAATGAGCGTTTCTAATATTTAAAATCACGTCATGAATTTGTTACTTTGATGGTGGCACGTGCAGTCCTCGGCTTTGTTCAGTAATCGCTGCTGAAGGCTTATATCCGACTTCTCCAGCATCTCCAAACGGAGGAGAGCTCTTCAGCTGTGTATCCCGAATCGAGTGAGCAGAAAGACCACCTGATGCGCCACGAAGGAGCGCGGCAACCAGGCGACAAAAAGCCGGTAATCGGCTCAACTTTACTGTTCCCGCCCTCCCCAAGGATTCCCAGGAAACCTTCTGTCTTAGCGCCAGTGACTTGAAAGAAAGCGTGGTCGTGCAGCTCTTACGGTAGGTCTCTTCGCGTTCACTCGGTTTCAAGGTCGTAGTTGCATGATTCAATCGACAGAGAGAGCACACAGCCTGCGTCCACCCAAAGAATTCGTCATGACTGATCCTGGTCGGTTCGGTCTTTGCATCTCCGCATCTGAACATCGGGCACCAATTTGATGCTCGGCCGTCTCACGTCATCACGTTCCGCTTTGCGATTGCTGCAGCTTTGTCATCCAGTGACCTGCCATGCCAGGCCGCTAAAACCGATAATTTGAGTAAAAACTTCATTCCTGAGCGCCAGGCCCATGACCTTGAACTCGCTACCATCCATGAGCTCGAAGATCAGCCCACTATCAGACTGTTTGCGAACGGTCTTGCAGTTCTGATATCGTAACTCCCATAAAAGGGTTGATCTTACTGCAGTCACGTAATGAGCACCATTCGAGCTTACGTGAAGATTTCCATGATGGCTTTGGCACGTGCAATGGTATTTGCCGATATCGACTGCCTGTTCGGTCTCGTCAACCACCTTTGAACACGTGTCCTCCTTATCTGATGGGCCTCTATCTTTTCCGACAGACTTTTGAGGCATTGCGTCTGCGCTGTGACGAGCCTCTACTTGTAATCGGGCTATTGCCCACTCGGCTACAATGAGGAGTGTCAGCGTCAGCGTCAATGCTGAAGGCACAAAAGCCGTGGGACTTCGAGTACGTACCATCTGTGGGTACCTTCCAAAACAGCCAGGTCCACGGCGATACAACATGTCGATACTGTGGCATACGACTCGCAATTGGAAATGTCCCGAAGAACATAAGGGCGGCTTCAAGCTGTGTTATCTTGACCAGCAGCCAGAGTGGTGTGGTGGTGACGGAAAGCCAAACGAGACTAAGAAGCGAAAGCGAAATTATTGTGCGGCGAGGGCTCCGCCATTCATAAAAGCTGTGAGCGACACTTATCAGCATCCTATCATGACGTACTGGCAGGATGGAAAGCCTAAGCGTGTGCAATAATACCACGAAGTAATCCAATTCCTACTTACTTTCTCACTAGCACATTTCCGAATCAGCATTACCATATGTAGGAATTAATCTAAGGGAGTAAAAGAAGAGGAGAGGGAGAAACCCAGAGAAGTGTCTTACTGATCTCCAAAGTGTCTGCCATATCTGCGATCGCCAACAACGACCTTGGTCCCAGCTCTTTGATCAACGCTTCAACCCACCCACGGGAGCCATGCTGCTCGATCAGCTGGGTGAGATTTGTGGCGGTCTGATTAATGTCTTCGGACCGTTCGATGGTCACTTTGAGATCTTCAATAGTTGGAGGATAAAAGTGTCGCCGGAGTACGAGCCACATCAGGCCGAGGACCTGGAGCGAATGTCGTTAGCAACTGTGACCCTGGACCTCAGATCGAATAGGTATAGCCTACCGCAGCGCCGGCAAGATGACCGATAGCCCAAAGAAAGAGATAAGACCCAAGATATACGCCGGTCTCCATGGGGTCATCCCATCGGTAAATGTGCCGGATCTTCATCAAAACTACTTGGTAGGGCGTAGAAGTCATGATGAGCCTCTCGAGGCAGGTGTTTATTGCGTCTTCATTTGCGGAAGGTAGAGTTGGCGAGTCGTCGATGTATTGATCACCGTATTGCCTGGCGTAGAAGTGTGCAAGCTGGAAAATGGGTCAGCAATCGAGCGTATTTGCAAATCTCACGTATTGTCAAGAGTACCTACGTGCTGGCTGTACAGGGCCCAATTGATCTGGCCTTCCTCCTTCTGATCTCCCATCTTGAAGTCCTTTTTCTGGGGTCGTTGTAGATTGAAGGGCGGTATTCTCCTGACTTTGAGAACATGACGATCCATTGTCCATCTGACATATTGGTCTTGCCTCGCCTTTTTCAAGTCCTCCAACTGCTCCAACGCCGAATGCCGCTCCTCCTTGTTGCTAGCATCCGACACACTGTCGTATACGCGAACCAGGTTCACGTCGGCGCCGTGGGCTATGACTTGGTTGTCCATGACATCAGCCACCTTTGCCCCACTTGCGCCACTTACTAGAGATGATACAGTATCGACAGGGTTGTGTAAGAGATCTTTAACATTGGGACCCGTATGTTCTGGCACAGGATGGAAGAGGCGGTCGTCGTCGCGATCGTGGATGGGTCCAGGTGCCAAAGTAGGGGCCGTAGGTAGTTGAAGAGCGTGCTGTTGGTGGGAGGTATGGAGGATGCTATGTGTCTTCGTCTTCACTTTGGATTTTACTTTTGCAGAGACTCGGCGCACGTTTGCAAAGCTCCTCGGGCTTGTACTGGCTTCTCCTCGGTCGCCATCAATGTCGTCCCCGTCACTGTTGCTGGAGCCGGGACTTGGTGCGTGCTCCTGCAGTGGGGCGATGATATGGCGGTCGGCCTTGTCGTAGACGTTGAAGGAGGCGCGATCCAGGCCACTTGATGCGTGCTCGATGGAGGCAGACTTGCTGAGGATGGCTGACATTGTGAGACTGTTAGTAGTATTTGCCCTATTTCTCCATGGATCTTGGACAGGTGTGAGATGGACTCAGCTTCTTGGCTGATGCTGGGATAATGACGAGTGACGAGGCATTGAGTGACGTGTTTGGTGTTTTATCCACCTGATCAATTTGAGGACGGACATAAAACAACCTTAGCCCCGGGACTTCAACGGCGGGAGGCCCCGCTTTTGATTAGATAAGAAAGAAGGCACACCAACCGGTTTTCAACATGGGAATTAAAGTATGGTTACCTCGCTGAAGCACTCATAGATACATAGACATGATCCCTATTTCAATGAGAGCAAGACTCAATCTCGGAGAACTTTTGAACGTGAGATGAGGCCCTCAAGCTTCTGCTCAAGAACATGAAGCAACGACTGTGGCGTACAATCAATCAATACGTTGAAATAATTGTGATAAAATCTCGAATCCAAGCGACGCATATAGAATCTCGACTCGCCATATTTCCACGCGGACAACCGCAAACGACAAAGACTTCGGCAGCAAAAGGATAGCACTTGATGAATTCTAGAACTTGTGTACCAAGACCCTTCTCGGTGATTGCACAGTTGGGAATTTCAATATCAAATCTTGCGGGTCTGACCTGATCGGCTTGACTCGGAGCATCGCCTCGATCATAAGAGATTCACCAAATTTCATCCAAAGGGGAGAATGGATAGCATTGAGGCCTTGATGACTTGTCAGCGCCAGCTTTTGTATCCGAGAGCTGATTCTTGACTGGAAGCATATAAAGAGAATCTAGCCCTTTCATCATGGCGCATGAAAGTAGCCAAAGAGATGCCGGCACGGAGAGCTTCGGTCTGATATCAGGAGTGAAACTCAGCTTCCAATGCTTCTATTTTCTTATCTTATCTAGTGTCAAGTAGTCTAGTCTATTCTAGTATTCCCTAGTCTATCAATCCCGTGTCGGTGGCCACGAGTGTCGTAAATGTCCTCAAGTCGCATTTTGAAGTAATTTTGTCGCTCTTTGACTTGCTCACGCTCGCCCAAAGTATCAGCACTTAGACTGCCGAATCGGCTTTGCGAGCCTCTCCTCCGCAGCTTGCACCTGGAGCACCTGTGTCTTGTCGTCTCTCCTTGAAGCGACCGCCATCGCCGCACCCTCGATGGACTTCCTCAAGCTCTGCAGCTGCATACCGATCATCATGCGAACCAGTCCGACGCGCTCATCCGGTGTCTCGACCTCGCAACCACTAATGCACACTTTGACATCATCCATCAGATTCACTCGCGAATGGTGTCTTGCGTCCACCGTAGTCTCTCGGAATGGAGTGCCGTCGTGCACGCCGTCAAGGTATTTAGCAATGGTTGATTCGCATAGAGAGGCCAACCTTTCCATCACCATCCCTAATAGGAAGATGTACTCCGGGCGTAAAAAACAAGTTGGGCAACTCAACACCGAATTGCAACGGGCCAGTGCCTCTTTTTGGGAAGCGAGAATTGAGTCCAAGCCTGCGTTATCGAGGTACTTACCTTGCCTGGCTTTGGTTTCCAGGTCTTCGAGAAAAATGACTATGGTACTCAAACACCGACAAGTCTCTTGTATGGGACTTGATGGGGCATCTGTTTTCTGTTGAAGATTGCCGCTTGACGTTTCTGGATACGCCTGTGACGTTGACTGTGGACTTGGTAGACCGTCGGAGTAGGATTGTAGTGATGACAAAGGCGACTGGGGGGCGCAAGAACTCAATTCGAAATCAGACCGCTGGTCGAAGACCGAAGAAATATCTTTGGGGACTTAGTGAGTTGTCATGGTCAAAGTCGTGGGTACGCACCTGATATTGAGTCTGTCGGCGTGCTTTCAAGAGACTCACAGTGACTGGCGAAATAGAATTCTGGATCAAAGTCATGTTGAATTGGCAGCGTCGTAAAGTAGTTGCTGTCTAGATAGTCGTCGATACTTTCGCCATTGAAACCCGGCAGCATGTCACTTTGCATGAGACCAGATGTAGGAACATCATCTTCCAATTTATCTACGGGCAGGAAGCTACTCATGGTGTCGTCCGCAAGGTCCTCCATCTTTTCTGTGGTTTCACCCGGCGCTGGCGTTTTTCGTGGTTGAGACTTGTCTGCTTTCGATCTTTTTGCGGGATCTATGGAAGAGGGTCCGAGACTGGAGTTTTTCGCCTCTCTTCGACGTCCCCTTCCTTTGCCTTGGAAGGAGTACACGCATTCACTTGAGGTACGGATGCATCGTTCACAACCATCTCGTCGGCCACCGCATCTTTGCTGCAGGCGCGAAGAATGGTCAGCTCATCAAACGTGGGCGACAACGGCGTACATACGAACCTTCTTCGCTCGGCACTTGTCGCATGCGGAGTAGCGCGGTCTTTGTCCGTCACGTTTACCGTTCAGAGGATCAGTGGTTCGCTCAATGAAATGTGTATCATCGCTCTGAGCATCGTAGCGCAAGGTTCCAAACATTGTGATACAATATGGAGACACGCATGTGAAAGACAGATGATTGCTGTCAGGGTTTGCAGCCTATTATTAAGTCACTTGGAGATACGGGATCTGACGGTGGTATGTAATGCTGCTCCTTCCATTAGCTCGATACTAAGATACTACTACCGTCTCATCAAATTTAGCTTTTGTTCCTACGACGGGTCATCCTGAGAAGCCTGGAACAACAACATCTTGTCCGGGTACAGAGGAAACTTTCGCGAACTGCGAACGAAGCAGCTCTAAGAAGAGCGCACACGATTAATGGAACTTGGTAATATTATAAATGTGGCCTCAGCCATGCAAAATGGTAATTTGGCCTATCATATGAGAAGATGGAGCATATGACGGCTCCCTGCATATCAACAAGACTCGATTTCCTGTACCATCGCTCACCGAAAGTATGGAAGGATTGAAGGAAGAAGGTTAGGAATCTTGGCTTACTGTACCCTATGGGCAATCGAGAGCAAGAGCTCTGTATGTGACGCGATTGTGAAGCTACACGTGTCAGAATTCAAGCTGACACTTGATAGTGAATGACATTTGCACGCCAAGCTCGGTTAATGGACTGACAAAGAATAGTAGAATACAACATAGGAGAAGGAAATGGAAGAGTTGGTGTGCAGGTGCTAACGCACGACTAATCGTGCCGCTACCTCGGTATGTAAAAAGCGCCCGCCGCGGGTCAAGTAACGGCCACAAGGTCCCGTATGCTTCCCGTTCCGTTATGGGTCAATCGGCCTGTGTGTAGGTCTGATTGTGAATGAAAAGAGAGCAAGGTCTGCAGCAAGGAGACCAGCCCTGCCTTGTTTTACGTATTCCAGTCTTCCTCTCTTCCCCCAGTCGGACAATGCTCATCGTTTTCCGAATCTTCTCGTAAGATACCGGGGAAGCCAATACCTACTATATTCCTTTGCCCTTGGTATGCGTCTGATTCAGAGACGGTGAAAGACTTGGCGGCCTAGTTTTGACTTTTGCGTGCAAGGATTTAAGATCACGATGTTGGGTTGGAAGACTGACGAATGACCCAGGGCGGATATCGCATCAAGTAAGCGATAAATTCGGTATTCGCTCAACGCTTAGGATTCAGGATTCCGACCTGTTCAGCTGAGACAGGAATCGTTGAAACTCCCATTCAAAGTCTAAAAGGTGTCTCAACTGCGGCCTTCATTCTCCATCCTCCATCGAGATTAATTGGCCATTGGTAGCGGGCCTACGGAACGGGGCTTTCAAATGCTCTCCACAGTGCCTCTCGTAAGGCTGACCATGCCGACTTGAAGATCTGAGTCAGCATCTCGTCGGCTCTTTCGCTAGCTATTTGACATGTTGATTACTAAAAGGTGAATCCAAGTGGCTGAAGTGAGACTTGTCGGTGAGTATAAATCTTGATAGTCAGCTGTTGGAACGATTTGAGGAAGGAGTAGGTTTGTCGATGCTTAGCCAAACCGAGGCTGTTGCCCAGCTCTGCCTAGATAGAATCTTAACATTCGTATTTCACTACTTTTCACTTATAATATTGCTGAGCGCGATTGGCGTGTCCAAAGAGAAACTATCCGGAGCTGGAAATTAGCTGTCGACGAACAGATGGACGAGTGAACTCAATGCTCATGACCAACACTTTAATCACTGGATTTCTGCCTAGGTCGACTTTGTTGTTGTTCCCCTCGGACACATATGCAGTAAGATGCAAGCTGTTAATCACAAATGGTCTGCTCGTCCTTGTCGAACGTTATCCGCTCACTAAGCTTGCATGCATGTTTGTTGATGGTTGGTGGCAAGGGTCAGCAGCTTTTCAGGCAGCAGAGAATAGTGCGAAAGGAGTCGTAGAAGAAAAGCCGAATTCTGGTACAATCGCAAAAGCCTCCCATTCTGCGCAGGTGGGAATCGAGCAGAGAAGGTTCTTTCATATTGTATTCAATCACTTCCTATTGTCTTGCTTGCTGGAAAATGGAAATGGGCGCAATTCGGAGTTGGTGGGGGGGACTAACGCCAAGACTCGAACGATGAACCATTGGAGACTCGGATTTATCGGACCTATCAGACTCGGTAGATTGCAGAATACGACACGTAACGCGTTCGACCATTAGCGCCTATCAACCAACTTGCTGCTCAAGCATCTCAAACACTACTGATTGCTCTCCATGATGGATCTACCTGTGCTTGATGCCCTTCCAGTCGAGCTGAAAGAAACTGCCATTGGCTACGTGAGTCCTACCGGTCATCCTTTCATCTCCTATAGATTGTGGTCTCCTATAGATTGTGGCACTTCTGCTTTGGCACCCTGTACCATAAATAGCTGTGTAATACGGCAGATGCTGTTGGCCAACAAGGATTCGTGATCTTCTACTAATTCATAGTCATGTTCGAAGTCATCGTGCTAAAATCCCCATCCTCATTGGCCCAGAGGCTTAGCCAGTCTTTGTCTTGTATCCAAATACATCTCTCAACTACTCGCTTTTCTTCCGCCATGTCACAATCTCGATATAGCTCGCACGTCCGCTGACCATGTTTAAACGATAGCAACACTCCACAGCAAAAGTCAGTGTTGGGGGTTACAGTACAAGCGCACCATCAAGATGGGGCCCTCCACATCGTCGAAGACAACATGAGCGGACACGACTTTCGTAAAGTCCACTTCAAGAGCCTTCTGATGGCAAATAATCCCAAACCGAATATCTACTCGTTCCAGAACTGTCTGATTAACGGAAAACATGGAATCTGTACTCATCTCACAATTTACCAAGTCTTTCTGATTTATGGCGATATCCTGAGTCTAGATGCGTTCCCTTGCCTTGTCAAACTGGAGTCCCAGGAGGGTTTCTCGAACGATTTTCTCCAAGATTTTCACAGACCTCGTCTGACTCACTTTCTGCTAAGGGTTCGTGATTGTATTCGGGAGAAAATGACTATGTTGACGAAATTTATGACACATTTCCAGACTCTTAGAAGCAAGGTATTTGACATACCAAAGCCTTGCAGGCCGCCAGGCGAAGACGAAAGATTTGCGCAGGCTATTGTACACCAAGGATGCACCTTGAAGCATCTTTACTTCACCCGTGACGGGGATGAACTGCGGGGCATGCCGTTCTTGAATGCGACGTGTGATGCAAATAGCTGCGTCAATCAACTCTCATGGAGAGCATCAAAGACATTTATGATTCGTGTAAGGTCAGTCCAGCTTCTACATCGCTGTGGCTGATGACTAGAACAAAGTCAATTCACCATTTCCGCTAGTATCTCTTGGATTGCCTACCGCTACTTGTCACACCAGATATACTGCACGGCGTAAAGTACGGGACGAACCAGCTGCAGACTTTGATTAAGCAACTTGCACGCTATCAGGCATTCGCCCAAACGCTCGCCCATCAAATATTTCACGTTGCGCCTCGGCAGTGGAAGTTGTCGTTGCTAGTCCTTGGTATAGAGTATCTGTACAGCGAGACCTCTGTAACCCTCGGAAACGGCCTAATACGATACAAGCCCATGGATCCTACTGTTTGACCCCGCCAATATTACCTGCTTCCATCCCTTATGGACACCTGGTCTGTGACACCAATCGATCCACGCGAGGCAAGATACGTCGTGCACGAAAGCGACATATTGGGATACGGTACACACAACACGCGAACATCTGATGAGATGTAAATAATGCTGGGAGAAGTTTTCCTCGGGGTTCTCGATCAAAAGCCTAAATACAAGCAGCAAAGCAAGGTATGCTTCGCCCTATCTGGCTTTCTACCCCTCTCAAACATATTCTGCCGTGACACTATCATACTTGACCAGCTTATATACGAGACAGTACTTGGTCTGCGCCGAGTAGTACGTCATCACAATCTCATAGTAGATGACGTAGTACATCTTACCATCCTTACCCAACTTCTGCACCAGCTCAACGGCGGGGATGCAACTCAGATCAGCCGTCAATCTCGCGAGATGCTTGACTTGTCCACCATCTTTGTAGATAGGAGCACCCTTGTCCTCGGGGTCAGCGAACATGAGGATGTCTTGCGAGACAATTTGGCGGGGGCCTTCGGAGACCTTCCAGACTTTGTGGTATTTTCGGACGAAGGCGCGATCTTCGGTGACGGGGCTGCCTTTGGTGATGAACCAGGACATGTCGAAGACTTTGAGCTCGCCGTCGTAGTCATCCCTATAATGGTCAGCAACCCGCTATGCAAAAAAAGAAGAATGGGAATGCATACCACCAACTGGTCGACTTTGAATGCTTGCTGCTATCATACTTGCTCATGATCTCAGTACCATAGTGCTTCCTGGCAGATCTAGACGCGACTTTGACTCTCTCGGTATCTGGTTCCAATTGGCTGAGACCTTTCATTAGTGCGCCTCTGACGACAGCAGTCCAGCCGTTAGGTGGCTGCATGACTTCAATAGCTGGGTCAATGGCTTCACGAACGGTCTCGCGGAGGTAGGCGTTTTGGCCGAAACCGCCGACTAGAAGTACTGCTTTCACCTTCTTTTGAGTGGCAGCGATCTGGCCTCGGACCAAAGCTACGACTTCGTCCACAACGGGATCGAAGATGGCTTTGACTTGGGTGCCATTCATCTTGAATTTGCCACGTCGAACGCCCTGGGACGGGTCGTCGGCCAGGCCGGGGACTATGGCTGTCAGGTCGGGCCAGGTCAAGTTCAGTGGATGATTTCAATTGACTCACCAGGTATCAAAAACTCCTCATTAGCACCACCACGAAACGCTTTCTTGGTGACCAAATCAAACCTTTTCATGGCATCCTCCACCACCTCCTCGTCCCATTCCTCGTTCAGACTCAACTTATCGACCAGGAACTTCTGGAAGATACGATTCAAGAAGGTGCTCCCGCACAACCTACCAGATCCCATAGCGGCCTCGGTAATTTTCAAGATCGGCTTGAGTTCAGTGACCGTGTATGAGATCAAATCGACAGTGCCACCTCCAGCGTCACACAGCACGAAAGTATCACCGACTTGGATGCTGTGAGGATCCATCGCATGCAATGCATAGATTGCGGCTGCTTCCGGTTCAGAGATAATCTGCAGACTCTTGCCCATCCCAGCTGCAGCCGCACAGGCGCGGGTCTTGGCTTGGGCGGAGTCTGACCACACTGCCGGAACAGTAATGATATATTCAATCGGCGTGCTTTTGATGATGCTAGAGGGCAGTTTGAATTTGAGTACCTCTTCGGTATGGGTGCGAAGAGCCCCGAGATAGTCGGTGCAGAGCTTCTCGCTTGAGGCGCTATAACCTGGTGGGAGGGCGTGTTGGTCTGGGAACTGACGACTCAAGTCGGAGATTCCACGGCTCTGCGTGGGATCGAGGTCGAGTTTGAACCATTGATGACGGAGACCATAGTCGTCGACCTGGAAACCCCATTTCACTTGACCTTGTTCGTATCGGAGCTCGCTGGCATGTCTGTCAGCTCGCACTTTGGTCTCCGAGGGTGAGCAAGAAGTTGGAGTAAAGTAGAGACTGACGTTGGCACTTTATCACTGCTTACACCTTCAAGGCCACCAGTCGTCGAGTCAGGCCACTGGATGATCACAGACTGCACATCGGGCTGCACAAGATGTTAGGATTGATAAAGTCATTGCAGAGGGGAACGAAAATCATACACGACGAGTCTGAGCCCAAGCAACACCCGAAAAGGTCGTTCCAAAATCCACAGCGATGAGTATCTTTCGGTCAGCCGTAGCGTCGTCTCTAACTTCTAAAGTCGACGTGGCATGTTCAAGAGCTTCCAAGGTGGTCTTGTCATCCATCTTTGCGTCCGCGTGCAGAGAGTAGTGATGGCTCAATGCTTGGATGATTTCTTCCGTGTTCATATGAAGATAACGGTTCCCAGCAGAAGGAGAAGGGCAGGTGTTGGGGTCGATTAAGTCAGGACGGGTGGGCTTGTTGTCAACGCCAGGCTATCAATGCGCCTGAGCCTTGCAATGCCGTGCTGGCGGTGTCAGTCCAAGCAATAAGCCTTGGTCATAGCAACGGCTCACACAAGCTTGAAAGGCAGTAGGCATGAAGAAGCTTCCGAATTTCTGCAAGGCTATCGCGCTAGCAGAGCGAGACAACGATCTTATTAACCTGTTGTGGCATTTCATGTATGCACTGGCGTCAGCCCTGAGCATTTATGAGTGTAATACTGGCCCTTCGGGTTGATAGCCTTGTGGTGTTATGCATGTTCCCGCTAACTTAGTGTGAGAAGTGGGGCGCAGTGCATGGTGCTTAAGGCTGCCAGGCTGACTCTATATCCCGCACCAGGTGACTCGACGCAAAACAGCAGACAAGAATCAAGGGACTCAGCCATGTCTAAAGACCTGCGACGCCGTGTAGCCTTTTAGTCTCGTTGCTAGCCAGAGGCCTCTCTCGCCGTCTTCGATGGCGATGGAGCAAAATCAGGAATTGCAATCGCTCAGCAAATCAACAATGGCTGATAAGCTTAACCAGAGCAGCAAGAATGAACCTGAGGCGTGGTACAAGGTCGTCCTCAAGACCGGTGCAGAGGAAGTTGCAGAGTCACCACCGCATAGCGAGGATGAGCTGAGCGTGTCCCACGGTAGATATCTTTCGAAGCCTACAATTGATTCCACGTCTCTGATCCTTAGCCAGACGAGAGTGCATCAGAAATTCTAGGAGCATGTGGCCCTCAGAAAGCTACCCTACCAAGATCAAAGCCCAATCCGCCCATCAAGTCGACGGACTCTGAAACCCTACAAGCATACGAAAAAGACTACCGCGACCTACAGAAAGCCTACGACGACGCACGACGTGAGTGTCAATCCTCGCATCGAGAGAACCGAGACCAGTCGCTAGAGCTACGCGACCTGAAGCGCCGTCTCGCCAAGTTACAAGAGCAAAACGGGCAACTGCGCGAGCAAAATGGCCTTTTGCGGGAAGCGTACCAGGCCTATCAAGCTCGTGGAGAGAAGCTTTCCAAGAGCGAGAGAAATAAGTATAATGAGCATTTCGAGATGCTCGAGAACCACATATCCCACCTCCAACATGAGCGGCATAAACGAGAAACGCACATGGAATTCTTGACCGAGCAGACCCGGGAAGCCAATGACGGCAAAGAAAGACTCGAGGCCGAAGCCCGAAAATTGCAGAGTCAGATAAGGGACTTGTCCGCTAACCTGACCGAGTGCAAAGACGATCTGCTGAGGCTGCAGCCCGCGAGCCAAATATCCGACAACGAGATCTCCGAGCAGTTTTCAAATCTAGACCAACAGATTGCAGGGTGGGTCGACGACAGAACAGAAGACTCGACGGCATTGGAAGAGAAGATCGGAAGCATCAAAACACTGGACGACCTACCCGAGCTGCTGCGAATGTTTGCAACATCCGACCATCTGCGGCTCGCGAAGAAATACCCCGATTCGCAGCCATTGCTCTTGCGGTACTTCGTCCACTGCTATCTGCAAACCTTCATCCTGAGTAGCGACGTCTACCTCTTTGGACTTGACGTACGCAACATTGCGCTCTTGCAAGGGATGGAGGAGGGGATGAAGCAGCTTGAGCCACGTCGAGGTATGACTACTCTTCTGATCATTCCAAACTAGCCAGCACCTCTGACTACGAGCAGACGAAAAGACCCTACGAAACTGGAGATCCGAAACCCTCCGAGGGCTGCTCCAAATGTCGAACTTCGTCGAAGAGCAGAACCGACACGCGAAAATGGCTTCCGAAACACTGTCCGAAGCCCTTTCAGCCCTCGTCTCAAAGCCTGCAAACGACGAGTCGAGCTTCGAGGAGCTCCATAAGCAGATCATCCTCCCTGCAATCCAACTCGCCACGAAGCTGCGCCTCTCCACCACCGACTACCGCCTCATCTTCCATCCCTTCACCCGAGACCCAAGCAAAAGCACGACGGCCTACCACTACGAGATCCAGAATTCCAGCATGATGGATATAATGACGCACAAGATCATCCGCCCGGACAGTATCCTCAAGGTCGCGGAAGACGGGCGGATCGGAGAAGAGATGCTCGTGGTGTCTCCAGCGTTGGTGAGGAATCAAAGGGACGGGAACGGGAGGGTGATGGTGTGTAAGCCGACCGTTCTAATCAAGCTGGATGAACCAATGGGGAAGCGCAGTCGCGGGATTAGGGCGTTGGGAGCTTGGACACCGAGTTGGCTTGGTGGGGATGATGTGGTCGTGTAAAGGTTGAAGAGGCTGCTTTCTTGCGGGAAGGGGTTCAGTCTTGGCCTGAGAATACTGGCTTTACTGCCGATGTAGCCCCTTTATCCTCACATCCTTTGTCCGAAATGCAGTCTCAAATGAAGGAACCCATATATCATGACCAAGATCAGCAACGTCTCGTCCTCCCAAACCCGACTACTGAGACTAGACTCGGAAATTTCTAAAACCCTATTTCGTGACGTCTCCATCTCCAAGCCGGTCTCTGCGAGCCTCTTGACAGACACTCCGAATAGCCTGTAGGGAAAACCTCTTCGGACAGACGAAACGCCAACGTCATTCAAACCCCCCAATACATTGCACGAAACACACACACAACGCTTCCTAGTGTCAACATCAAACCGCCCAGCCCCTTCCCGAGCCCCCGTTCCAGTCTATAAAACACGACCTTACTCCATCGAAAGCCTAGGAAGGGACAAAAAAGTCGCATATGCACTCCCCACAAACCAAACCAAACCCTCAACCTTAACTCCCACCGCCCGCCCGAGTAGCAAACCGGTAACCATCGCGAAGAAAACCAGGAACCGACCAACCACGGGACAATGTGTCCATGTGCGGCGGCGGCGATGCAAGCGCTGAAAAGGCGTGGTAGGTAGGTAGCAGATCCCCGAATTTCAGGAGTGCATACTCAACGTGGTCGTCGTCGCACCAGAGAGACATTTGTAGAAACAAACCACCAAAAAATATGAGTAAGCTGGTGTGGAAAAAATCCCCATGCAGATAGATAGATCTGACCTCAGTAGATGACGGCGCGGGAAAATCCCCGCCCAGATCGCACGTTACTTGCTCTGGAAAAAAAGGGGGGGGAAGTTTTGTTCTCTGCTGGGTTGAGGGGTGGGGGTTGAGTTTGAGGGGGGAATCCGACCTATGGGATTCGTCTTCCCGAGTACGGCGTTTAGCAAAAGCGACCGTAGGAGTCTGGAAGTTCAAACCCCATCACCCCTACTTAGGACGGCATCAGCAAAATGAACCGGGGGGTTCCGTGCATCAATCGGAATATCGAGAACAACGGGGCAGACAGGCAGACAGGCAGGCAAAAGCTGAATGACAAACTCTGCGTGACATGCGTAATCAACCATGTGATGGCCCAACAAAAAAAAAAAAAAAAATAGCATCACCAAGCCTGTTGGAACCGCCGGCAGGATTTATCTGCGATCATGGCGTCCAAAAGTACGTACCCACCCAGTCAGTCATCAGATCCCGGGTCAACCAGAGCTTCCGTCATTGCGGCTTCCGACAAAACAAGAAATATAGATATCACCAAAAAAATCCATGCCGGTCTCACTCACCATATGTGGCGCCAGCAGCATTTTTGGTTTGGTGGCCGAGAAAGAAAAGACTGCGTTGCCAAACATACCAATCAATACATTCACACAAGTGCTGAAGGATGGATGGCTGGCGCATGCATACTTAACGAAGAAAAGACAAATGATGGAATTTACATATGAAATCTCCCACAGTCGATTTCGGCCCCCTTTTCCCCAAAGTCGTCATTCATTTATTTATTTATTTATACCGGACGAATGATTTTCAGCAAAAGTTGTCTGTCCAAGCGGCACCGCAATCCGATTCTCGGGCCCAAAACTGCTCTTCAGGTTTCCCCCCCCCACCACCCCACCAACCTTTTTCTAAACATTCCAGGCCATGTCCGACCTTCTTGCCTTCTCATCTTTTTTCCAAAAATCCGCCCAAGAGACTTTGGTGCCCACAGGCCGCGGAAGCCTTTGCAAGATTTTGCTCTCTCTCTCCATTAAGGATGTCAGTATGACCACGCCTTCTTCTTTGTTGCCTACAGAATATTCTCGGGACATGCTTTGATTTTTTTTCTTTTATTGAAAATGTTGGGCATTCCTGTTTACATCTAAGAAGGGCGCAAATATACACATGGATCCCCAAGTACATAGGTAGTCGAAGTTGATTTTCATCTATCAATTCTTCATGAATCATAGCATGCATAAAACTTTTTCCCCATCTTCAAACAAAAGACTCCTCAATCCTCGCCCTGACCGAGGCCGATGCGCCATCCTCCTGCCAATTATTCCATCTCCTCTCGCTCTCGGCCCTCTCCGCCGATCCAATGGCCTCCCGTGTCCCGGCGTCAAGCACCTGCTCGAATTCCACCAATTCGATATCACTCTTGTGATGACGCTCCGGTGACCGATCCGTCCGATTATTCTCCAGTCTTTTCTGGTGGCTTTCAGAACCTTCTTCTCTTGGGTCCGGCGGCCGCCGTCCTTTGCTTTGCGCGGAAGAAGAAGAAGATGAGGCAGTACGTCTGCTAGTCCAGCGGAGAGCGGAGAGGAAGTTGAAGTCAAGACCCGCGAAGAGGGGTCGAAAAGTGGTGAAACAGGCGCAGATGATGGCCATGGTAGGCTCAACTTGAGACCACATGTAACATGTGACTATGGTATCTTCACACGCGTTAGAGTGTTAACAACTTGGTTTTTGACTTCCGACTTACAGGTCAGATCGCCCCCTTTGACCAAGTCTATTGTAATAATGCGCATCAGGCCAGCGACACATACCCTGCAAGCCTCTGTCAACCACAGCGACTCTGCTAATCATCGAAATTCTTCGACTCACAATGCGCCCAGAGCGAAGATCCCAGAAAGCGCTATCCTCTGACGAGTTGCGAGTTTGAGGTTCCACACCATGTGAAGCGGCATGCACAAGATGATAAGATCTAGACCTATATTCGAGCCGGTGATAGCATCCCAATAGACCTTGATATGGATACATTGATCCGAAAACAGACTGTCCGGATTATCTCTCTCGGCATTGGTGTGACATTGAAAAGCGAGGCACAGAAGTGCAGCAAGGAGCCAAGAAATGCATGCCATGCCGACTATAGTGGTTGCTCTCCGGAAGATGCGGGTATCGAAGATGCGGCGGTAGAGGAGTAGGATGGAGATCTTAACCATGGCGATGGCGAGAGTATAAGTGAGCACAGCGGCGTTGAGGGTCTGAAGAGTAGGAACGAGTCAGCAATTTGCTCAAGGTAAGGCATGGAGGCTCCACGGCCAACCTTGAGAAACGTTGCCATTTGGCTCTGGGTCAACGTGTCCGCATGCCGGCCTCCTCCCCCGCTCGTGATCACTGAATTCGTCAGCATGAAAAAGAAAAGCCGGATGGACGAACGAACTGATCGAGCCCACTGCCAGCATGCAGTATAACGGGATCAAACTTGCGACCATCCACCAGTCGTCGGCCGCGAATGAGGCTTTGCTCCTCCATCGCGCTACAAAGCGGAGACATACCGCCACAGTTGCGAGAATACCACATGCCACGGTTACGCGGATGACCTGGTCACGCCTTGGGTTGACGGCCTCCATGCTTTCGGCCAAAACCAAGTCGCTTTCTGTTGGGATATCATGACGGATGAAAACAGCGTTGGTTGAAATTCGACCGTTGTGAAGCTCAGGTGACACAAGGGACGATTATCAACGACGGCAAAAGGAGAGCGCTAGCAAAATGTGGCATGCATCTTGTGCTCGGCATTGATTGCACAACAATACACCGCCTATCGATCCGACGGGTATTTGCAGACAATGGCGCCATCCTTCTCGGAACGATACCGTGCCGTTGAGCAATAGAGATCAAGAACGGCCGTAGGAAACTTTTGCTCTCTAGCCACTGCCGAATTTATATGGTCCAAAGAATGGGCCGCAGATCCGAGACTGATTAAGGTCCGGGGTTCATCTTCTCCTCCGGAGTGCACCGAATGTAGATTTACAGTGAAGCCGTAGCCACCATCCATCACTCGAGGGGTCCGTGCTGTTACAGAGACCTTCCGTCAGTGTTCCTAGTATCAGTTCAGTTCGCTCAGCGCGGACCGAGCCATCGTCGAGGAAGCTTCGTCTTCGATAACCATAATAGAACGAACGGTACACGAAGCGCCGTCTCTATTATTCCGTTCCCTGACTCTGAGCTTCTTAAGAACAGAAGAGGGGAGGAAACAGCCAGATAAGAGGCAGGAGGAGGTGGACTGCAATCCATTGGTGTGTTTATGCAAGAGTTAGTTGACTGGCTGGTCACACTCCATCCCCTGAGTTCCAAATGGACTCTTGCAGCATTCGCCCGCTCACAATTATTTTTTGGCGAAAGACCAATGCACGTTGCCGTCGGCTCAATATCCGCTCCGTAATGTAGAGTGTAGCGCCATTTGGCCCCGCTCCATCCCCTTCTTTTCCCGCCGCGCCGTCCTGTTCTTGGTCACTACTGTGTAAGTAGCGAGAAGTAAGCATATCAGTTGTCGGCAGAGCCCGAGCGGATCGAAGGGAAACTAAGATTGATAATAGAGATTGAATTGATTTGACAGCCAACTTCACATAGCATCCATCTGGTTTGCTTCCACGATGTCTATGATTCGTCATCAGCATCTGCCCTTCTTACCTTCGCCTCTTCAAAAGGGCAGCCGAGACACAGTTCCGGTCTGGTACAGAAATAAAAAACTCGGACGAGTAGTAACAACATGCAAAAGGAAAGATGAGCATTCCAACAAAACCCATCTTATCGCTTCAGCGGTGTTGGGCCGCCGCTACCTCTTGAGCATCCAGAAATATAGGATACGCAATTAGCCTTTGACATCAGAAGCTGATCACGATGGGGACAGCCGATGAGATCCGCTCTTTCACCCTCTCCATATCATGATTTTCGGGAGAGCGTGGCCTCTGCACTCGAGACTCAGTAGAACCTTCGACCATTTATTATTCGCAAGATAAGATACACGTGCGCCATGAAAACAGATATCAAACAGCCGAGATTAGAGCTCCAGTCTCCATCCCAGCGCCTTAAAGCTCTCGGAGCTAAAGACTAGCACGGAAAGCTGCATTGGAAGTAGACCCTCTCACCATCTAGCGGGTGTTCAGACTGAGTGCAGGCCACATTAGCCACCATTTCATTGCTCGGCGCGGCATCGAAGACCATCGGCGGCTGCACGAAAGGGTCTGCCGGACCAGGACCATCGTAATCCATGTAGACGATGGGGTACAGGGGCCAACCAGGGTCCCTCATAGTCCATAGGTGGAACGGCTTTCCACCAACGGTCATGGTGATGTTGGTTTCCTTATCGCCTGTCTCACCACCCAATGCTGCAAGTGTCCCGTTCACTGCGCCCATATCATGGTTGGTATCGTCTCGGATTTGGACGCGGTAATCCTGCAGAGTGCCGGTGGTAACGGTATCCAGAACGTCCCTGAGGCTTTGTGAAACACATACATTGCATATGCCTTTGGCGTATTTGGAGCTGTTACTGGCGACGGGTGGAACGACCGGGACTGTCCAGCAGCTATGCTCGGCGATATCTACAACGGTGCCGGCTGTAAGAGTTATGTTTGCGGGCGGTGGAGAAGATCTAGATTATCATGTCAGTCGAAGATAATTGGGTTTGGAATTGGCAGAACCCATACATGGTTATAGGAATGAATGCGGAGATGGATGGCGCAGTGTCGGTAAAATTGACATTGCGGGTATTTTTATGATAGGCAACGACTTCGCCCGATGCAAGAAGAGAGGCAAGGAGGTGGGAAAGTTGCATGATGATTAGAATTTTGCTGAGAGGGAAGGGGCCTGGGGTGGGATGTAGGACTTGGTGCTTGGTAGTGGAAATGGTGGTTATAGAGAAGGAAAGAAAGGTGGGAAAGTAGGAACGAAGCGCTCTTTAAGTACTCGAGAAAATGCCGCCTGTGCTTAGCGCTGGTAACTGTTTTGAAACTGAAGCATGGAAGCCAGTGATACTCAGGCAGACCAAACAAGGGGCTCTGTCTCACCCTTTCCAGGCGAGTATTGAGGGAGAGGTTCCTGTCCAGTATAACACGTCGTCTCCCCTCCATCCTCTGCCCGCTGCTGCTTTTTCAACGTAGGAGATGGTGCCCGAAACAAATCTGCATCTCAAACCGACTGGCGTATCAAGGGGCCTCGGTCGCAATCCCCAGAGGTTGAGTCAGCAGATGGCTGGTTGGTGTCAAAATCGCATCACCGAATCAAAAGCTGAAAGTAGTGAATGCATCAAGCTGTTTGTTCCATGGAAGTCCAGGAGTCGACAAGTCAAGCTGGAAATGCGCCCCTCTGCAGCGAGCCTTGCGGGCAGTGCAGCCTCTCTTGAAACACAGTTGCGACTCGGAGAATCAGATTCTAGCACCTCAAAACGAGCATGACTACAACAAAATCAACTCTTGCCTGAATGGTTGGCTCCCTAGATCTATCTTATCGAGACGTAGATGGGCCATATTAGAGGTGGAAGAGCAGAGGAGGGAGGCGCTCACCCGGACCTCTCTCTCTCTCTCTGCCGAAATGCTTTTAGCTCTAATAGTACATTAGTCCATCCTATGTTCTCATGCATCGCACCCGTCACCAGCATACACAAAAGCATACCTAGTCAGTAAACAAGCGGTCGGGCCACCTTACCGCCGAAGAGCCATATGGGAATGTGCGATGATTATATGTATGGCGTTTTTCAATAGGCAAATGTTAGGTATAATTCAGTAGTTTGGGGTATGAAGTAGTAAGGTAATTTACCCGCGTCTTCAATGGGCAAAATTTGGGGTATAATTCAGTAATCGGGGGTATGAAGTTGTAATTTATGCATGTTTTGGGGTATCGTTCTTTACTCTTGACCGATTCCTTTTCACTTCCACCTTCCTTTCCACCTCTTTCACCCCACAACTATCCACGCAATGGACGATTTATTGGATAATTTTGCCACTAATCGGCTCGACTCACCGCCTGAGGAGACCTACAAATATCACTTCGTGGAAGACAGCCCCCCAGCATCGGAACATGCCATGCCCGTGCGCCCCGAGACCCCTGCTACGCTGAACCATGATGACAAGGTCATCACTAGTGAGGACGAGGATGAAGGAGACTACAATGCCGATGTCGACGAGGATGACGACGAGAGCGATGACGTCCAGGATGAGCTGAATGGTTTTGCTCAACACCTCCAGCGACTCCATCGCCAAGACATGGAGAGAGATGAGTTACTCACTCAATTACATCAGGAAAATCGATATTTGAAGAGAGCGTTGAAGAAAAGTACTCCGGGCGGTAATCCAAGGGCGGAAGCCGCTGAGCGAAGCTTGTTCCAGATTCGCAAGACCATGGTAAGTCTCGCTATCAAAACAGTACCTCTCAGGTTGCGTACCGCGCTCTCTCACATCTGCTTCTTCAGCAATCCCGCCAAGTCCTCCCTCCTCTAACGTGTGTCCTCTTAGGAAAGAAATCCCTACGCATACGTTCTCATCGACGGAAAGGGTTACAAGGTCAGCATGCCCACCGCTTGTCACGTTTTAGAAACCTCTGTCCCACCGTTTGTCACGTTTTAGAAACATCTGTCTCGCCGACTGTCACGTTCTAGAAGCATCTGTCCCATCGCTTGTCACGTTTTAGAAAGATCTGTCCCACCGTTTGTCACGTTTTAGAAACATCCTTCCCACCGCTTGTCACGTTTTTAAGGCAAGAGGCATCTGTTGACAGTCATTACCGCAGATTCACGAAGACCTCCTTCAATTGGGCAAGAGGGGAGGGGCCGAAGCCGCAGATCGAATGCGGGCTGAAGTATCCAATTATCTTCAGCAGTTCGGCGACGCCGACGCCGGAGAATGGAAGATTATGGTGCACCTGTATATCGACGTCGAAGGCTTATTGGCTCGCTGCGGCAATAACGAATTCCGTTTGAAAGATGGAGAAGTGCGAGACTTCATGCTTGGATTTACCCAAGCTCAACCGCTTTTCATGATTGTGGACGTGGGACATGATTCGGAAAGATTGTCGCGCAAGGTAGAAGGTAACGTCTGTCTGACTGTTGTCGATATTCGGGGTTCTCAGCCATGTTGCTGACATACTCAGAAATGTTTCACCTTTTCGCCAACAACGTTCAATGCAAACACGTCATCTTCGGTTGTTGCCATGACGTTGCGTACGCAGCTGCACTGGAGTCATATGCCTTCAACCCTATCGCCGCCTCCAAGATCACTCTGCTCGAATCATCGTACGAAGACAATTCATATTTCGGGAGTCTGCCCTTCAATTCAGTGGAATTCTCTCACGTCTTTCGGTCCACACCCTACGAGAGAACGGATTTGTTGGTCGGGGACGGCGATTACATGCAGGATTTTTCAAAACAATCTGATTCAAACGAGGGGGATGAAACCCTCGCAAAAAGAAAATGAGGATGGAAAGACACGATGAGCAAGGACAAATTGGCGAGCAGGAACAAAAGATTTCATAGCAGCAGGGAGGTAAGATACCATCGCTGTTGCTATTCCAAGGCGCGAAAGGTGCTGCTGGTACAGGTGAAGTATGTGGATCTGCCCTCATGAACAGGTGCTGCTTCGGTTCTAGAGGATGCGTTCAGCTAGAAAGACGAGGCGTACGGGTTCTTAAAGACCTAAGAGTTCCATACAAAAAGTTCTTCCACACCTATTCAGCATGTATAGAGGCTCTAGACCTAGCGTAGTGGATGACGGAAGATTTTAGCGACCGATGACAGTCTATTTCGCAAAAGGGATGGAGGGTATATATAGTAGGGGGTGTCGTTTCCATATATCCTATCGACCGAATGCTCCAGTCATTCGCCTTTCCAAATCTCAATCACTGACCGCGTGCTCCAGTCGCCACCGATTGCTCAGGCTCATAGCGCATCGTCTCGCTCAGCGTCTTCCACGCCTTCCTCGCAGCCGCCACATGCAACGGTAGCACGCCCTTGACCGAATGCACGACCCCTCTCACCCTCGCCAGCGTTGCCAGGTTCCTATACAGACCCAGCACCTCCTTCAGCACGGCTTTGTACGGCTTCTGCCCGTGGATGAGGTTCACGCCAAGCGCTATCAATCCATCTTCGTCTCTCGCTCCGGCTCTTTTGACCAGAAAGCCGCTGGCCAGGGATGGGGTATTGAGGTCGTCGAGGATGCCGTCCATTATGACGCCCCACGTCTCGTCGGTGACGTCGATAAGTCTGGCTTCGGAGTCGTGGTCACCGAAAGCGGCGTTGGCCGGAGGCGTCCCGCCTTGCGCAACGTTTCCGGCCGGTGTCAAGCCAAGACCTGTGATGTCGGGCGAAGGGGCGTTTGTTTGAGGGGTAGCTGGGGTAGCTCCAGGGGTCGCCAAGAGGCCAGGAGCCAGATCGGAGGAGCTTCGTTGGAGGTCTGAATAAGGGAAAGTCAGGAGGGGTTTAGCGTCGACAGTGAGGATGGTGCAGGAGGTCGATGGCCTGCTGGAGTCGGCGAGGGCCCGTAGCCAGACTATGTATGACGTCAGTCTTTGCAAGCAAAATAGAAGGCTCGGGTATTCACCATCATTCTCCATCTTGGGCACTGGACTATCTTTGCATATGAAGATTCGCCAGGGCGCATTCGGTGGATTTAGCATCTCAAAAGAAGTCTCCAAGATCTCTTTAGCAGACTCATAGAACGGCTTCCACGGTTTCTCCTCATCCTTCCCAAGCCAGTAACACGCATCCCATGATAGGACGCCCAGGTTGTCTGTCCACGATGCTATAAGCCACTCGTTAGTAGCAGTCCAAGTATATGACACGTGCACACAATTGTCCGATTGCATAAATGGGGCCGAGCTTTCCGAGACCAGCTTGAAGTCGATTGTCTTGGGCACCGCTTTTGCGAGACGAACCGCTGGTGCACCCATGAAGTACGGTTCTCGACCACATTCGTTGTATACCTCGAAAGCAAGCCTCCTGTAGTCTGTAGGAGATCGCACGACTATACATTCGGGACTCCATACCAGGGCAAGCGGGACTATTTGAATCACCAAGTCGTTGTACTTTTCGAGCCGGCGTTTCTCCAGCGCCGCATGATAAGAGCTGGGAAGTCTTAACAAGGCGTCACAAAGCCCAGGCAGGTATTGCTGGTCGTCGAAAGGGTTGATAATGTAGACAACGATTGTGCCGCTTTGAAGTCCGAGTCCAGGGAGCTTGGTTCCAAGCCCCTCGCACGTGGAAGCGATATTTTGAAGAAAACTGTCCGGTGTAGTCGCATCCATGAGCGCGGTGACGATACGCTCGCTATGATCGGTAATAGAAGCGCCAAGGTCGTGTGAGCCCAGGTTACAGCTCTGATATGCGGCTTTGGTCATGTTGAGAAAAGCCATAACCCCTTCTTCGATATACTTGTTTTTTGGACACACGCAAAAGACATCAATATCTTTAGTCTCATGAGACGGTCCTAAGCTAAGTTCCTCCCAAAAGGACAACGCGGAGGCCGAGATTTCGGTTGATACACCATTGCGCCGAATGCGGGTGTAAGGACTGTCGAGCTTGAAAATAGACTGTCTCATGGCAGTGATTCCTCCAGCCATGTGGGTAGGCTTAAGGCTCCTTTGATTTAATATTGCTTCCTCCCTCGACACAGTAGCTTGGTTCTTCTCGTTTAGACTGACATATTCTTTGAGGCTGCAGCCCTTGCTGGTTGGGAAGAAGGTTGATGACAAGCGTGTCATCGTATTGTGGAGTGAACGGTCTGGTACAATTTCTCTCACCGTATTTGTTTCTTCGGAAGTTCCGGTCTGTGATTGAAAGAGTCCAGATACTGCTTGGTGAGCTACCAGTCGAGCCACTTCGACAAAGGCCTGCTTTCGACCTGTGAAAGATGGTTTTGGACGCTCATGAAATCGAGGCTCAAGATCTGACGTATTATTCGTCTGTTCAAGGGCATTAGGCGCCGGTACAGCTGACGCAGGATCGTCCAGTTCGGTCTGAGTAGAACCTGCCGGGCTGTCTGCTAGAAGGATTGAAGACGACGGTGTTACAGGGTGGTCATTTTCATCAAGCTGTTCTCGCTTTCTTTTTCGTGATGGTTCTACTTGTGATTCGAGGGAAGGATCCATTGCGTTGTGACCATCAGAGCTTTCTGGGGAAAAAGCGCCTTCCTCTTCGTCATCTGATTCGTCAGAACTTAGCGACAGCTCAACCCCGCAGATTAGTGTGAAGGAACTGACCTATATCCATACTCTCTTCCATTGGGGACTTCTCCGGGTAGGCGCTGAATTTCGAAAATCGATTTTCACTATATGAAGGAAGATCTCCACGTTTGGTATGTATTGGCAGCTCATCCACATCAAAGGCGAATCGGCCCTGGATGTTGTACTTTTCGTCAAATTTGAATGTAGATCCTTGAAATGGCACATGTTCAAAAGAGCCTCTTTGGCCTGTATGTAAATCTTGGAAAGTCGTTCCGATATGAAGGTCCAGTTGTCCATAATCGATGTTTTCTTTGTTGACGGTAGATTCTAAAGCCTTATCATAGGCTCTGTCTGGCGAATTGTTGTCTGTCGTCGATAATACATGGTCGTTTTCTTTCAAGGGTGAGCGAAGCCCTGAATACTCACACGGGCGTTGGAAGAACAGGCAGTCTGGTAAAAGAATTTCGTACCTTGTTTGACGATTTTATCTTGTTGAGCCTCAAAAATATCTCGATCTGACCCGCTGTTACGTCTTTCGTACGGCGTCGTTCTCAGCTCCTGTTCATTGAATGCCGCGGCGTGGTCTGTCGTCTCGTTTGTGTCGTCTAGGGTCATTGCCTGACCTGTCTCCCGCAAATCCTCGTCAATCATATCCGGCTCATCAAAGAAACTGAAGTCTGCTTCAGTAAGGCCATTTGACGCAAACATATCAATATCCATGTCTCCGAAGAGGTCGTCGTCTTCCTGTCCGTCATAGTCGCCACGCGCCTCGTCGCTTGGCTGTAATTCCTTTTCTTCCTCGTCGTAATCACCGGATCGTAGATTGTTGGAGTTTGATGATCCTAGAAGTCCTGGCGGTAGTCCATCCGGTGGTGTGGGATAAACTCCGCTCACATCTTGCGGAGTGACGCCTGGATCCATCTGGATTTCCAAGGAAGACAAAGCGTCTTCATCGTCCGTGTCTTCAACATCTTTCATCACCTGAGCTCCTCGATCCTCTTCCTGCATCCTAGCTTGTAATGCCTCCGTGCGCGCAGCTTTTCCCAAGAACCATGACTCAGCTTCCTCCAAGGGGTCCATGGAGCCATCGAGGATAGACCAGTCAAATGATTGTCCATCTTTGCCACTGACTAGTGTCATCACATCCTTGCAGAGGCAAAGTCGGGCTGGCCACAGTGACACCGCGGAGCCGACGGATGAATTTGATTCACGTCCCATCTGCACCCGAACCCACGTTACGTTCTGCAAATTCCTTGTTCCTTGTTGTGCTAGACGCGATAATATAGTATCCTTTGCTTGCGCAATCGATTTGCGCTGGACATCGCTTTTGGGAGGGTCTTCCGTTCCAACATACTGGCACCTGATCCCGAAGGGCGCGAGTAGTAAAGGTGATCCGACTGCCAATCCTGTCAAGATTTCGTCATTTAGAAGCATCGCAGACACCCTAGTATACCTTGGCAACCGGTCTTGGAAGAATGAGATCAGCAAGGTTCCGGATGAAAGCCACTTGACGTTGAAGGAAAGCTTTATCGTTGTTGCGACCCACGATCGTAACTCTACACTCTCAAAGAGATCATCGCTCAGCGTCCGCGCGTCTATACACTCGAATGGCCCGACTTGGATCCATCCTTGTTCCTTCCCCAAAGCATGCGAAAGAGAACAAGATACCGCAGAGATCAGATTCGAATAGACCTCGGAGACAGAGTGGTCCTGGCTAGCACCCGATGTTTCCTTTCTCTTATGATCCGGCTCAGTAATCGAAGATTGTGTGTTAGAGCTTGCGTTGGAGCCATAGGTTTGTGTATTCAGCTCTCCAATTGCTGCAGAGACTGATGAGGTGGAACGCGCTGTTTTGATCGGAGGTGGAGCTGACATGTTGGAGCTTGAAGCAGCAACCACGTTCCCTGAGCGCATATGTCCAACGTGTGTGCCTTCTCAACTCGGTCAGCGATCGTGCCTCGTAGAAGTACGCAGATGATTTCACTTTCGAGGCCATCTAGATCCTGAGCGATGCTTTCGTCTAGAGCTTGCGACAGGCTGAAGATCCACACGCCAACTTTGTCTTTGTCAAGAAGAACGTGGCGTCCATCCTCGCGCAGTTTATGTTCCGCTGATTGTAGAAGGTGCGCTAAATCCTCTTCGTCTTCTTCCTCGCTCGAGGAAGGATTCTGGCAATCCGAATCATCCGACTCATCCTTGGGCCTTTGGGTGTAGAAGGCCCAATGTATCTCTTTAATGTCCCCCTAGAGAATAATGAGCACCTGAAAGCATGATCAGAGAACCGTGAAATACTCACAACCTGGAAGACGTTGGTGGCTATGTCATTAGGGAAGTCCATGCCCCCTGTCATGTGCCAATCGGCGCTGCGACTTGTAGCAACTCATAGAATGGGTGTGTGCTGTTGAAGTGCTTCGCCTTGGGCAGATGAGGAACATTCTGAAGACTTGGAAAGGTAGGGATTGGGTGCACAATGCAATTGATTGGTGACCAAGATGGTGCGCATTCGAGCAATGTGGATCCCTCTCGTTATCCAAGAATGCCGCGACCCTGCGTAGATCTTCGGTTCGAGAAGCCTCGAGAATTAGCGCCGGGTGCAGCCGCTGCCACGCATGATGCCGCATTGCAGAGTTTGAATGTGAAGGTTTTTTATGTGAATATTACATACACATTTTGTACGCTCTCCCTACATTCTCACAGTACACGCCGCCATGAAAATTAGTAATCACTCTGCTGTTCCAGTCTATACCATCTCAGGCTCTTCCACGGCGAGACCTCTTCCCGAATGGCTGGCCAGAAAACGAAAAAGAAGTCTAAAACATGATCCCGAGTATGCCAGTCGTATTGAGCTACTCCAGGACTTCGAATTCGACGAGTCCAGTCAGTGTGTGAGGGTGAGTGACGATGGACAATGGGTGATGAGCACGGGTACGTCTTCGACTACACTGTATGCCTGCGTTCTACCATGCTGGTAGCGATTGTAGAGAACGAGTACTGATTGTTTGTCAGGAACCTATAAGCCGCAGATACATACACACTACCTACCCCATTTGTCTCTATCCTTTGCCCGCCATACCATATCTCTCAACACCACCTTCCTCTTATTATCTACAGACTACTCCAAATCACTTCACTTGCAGGCAGACCGTTCCCTCGAATTCCACACCCCCCTTGGATGCCACCATACCACCAGGCTCCCACGATATGGGAGAGATCTCAAATATGACAAGAGATCTGCAGAAGCACTGATCCCCGCTGTTGGGGTCAATGAGAACGGCAACGGGGAAGTCTTCAGGTTGAATCTAGAAGCGGGAAGGTACATGCGAGGATATGAAGTCGATGTTGGTGGTGACGACTTTACGTCCAGCGGCGGTGGTGCACTGCAGGGTGGAATTGGCGCGGGGAGCGTTAATACTGCTGCGATCGCAGAGGAATCGCATGGACTGCTGGCTTTCGGAACATCACTTGGTACTGTGGAATTTTGGGATCAACGCTCAAGAGGTCGAGTTGGCATCTTGCAAAGTCCCACAAAGTCAAGCCCGATCGATGGAAAGCAGGAGATTACAGCTATGGAGTTCGACCGCTCCGGATTGGGTATAGCAACAGGATCTTCCACAGGATTAATAAGTCTTTACGATCTCCGTTCACCTGCTCCGTTTCTAAAAAAAGACCAAGGCTACGGTTACCCAATACAGACGCTCATCTACCTCACATCCTCTAGTTCAACTCGGGCACAGACTGCTGAACCCAAGATACTCTCAGCAGACAAAAGGATCATCAAAATCTGGGATCAGCGAGATGGATCGCCCTGGACATCTGTTGAGCCTGCTGTGGATATCAACTCAGTAGCGTGGTGCAAAGACTCTGGAATGATCTTAACTGCGAATGAAGGACGGCAGCAGCATAGTTTCCTAATACCACAGCTTGGACCAGCTCCCAAATGGTGCTCATTCCTTGACAATCTTGTGGAGGAGATGGCGGAGGACCCAAACGATCCCAATGCGTTCACTAGCCAGAAAGCTGGCGAAGTCTATGACAACTACAAATTTTTGACCATGCAGCAGCTCCAGTCGCTGAATCTCGCCCATTTGGTAGGGACTACCAGTCTGCTCCGCCCCTACATGCACGGCTACTTTGTGGCGCAACGGCTCTACGAAGAAGCGAAGCTGATCGCAGATCCATTTGTGTGGGAGGAAGAACGAAACAAAAGAGTGAAGAACAAGATCGATACAGAGAGAGAAAGCAGGATCAGAGGCAACAAAAAAGTCACAGCCAAGGTCAACAAGAAGCTGGCAGAGAAGTTGATGGAGCGAGCAGAACGAGAAGAGCGAAGACAGGCGCAGAGGGTACTTGAAAAGGGCGGAGACGATGACAATATTGAGGATGCCACCGCAACGGCTGGTATGGAGGAGAAACCCTCTGGTAACTTGCTGGCAGACCCTCGTTTCTCCAAGCTGTTCCAAGACGAAGACTTCGCCATAGACGAGCGTTCACGAGAGTTCCAGTTGTTGAACCCAAACACGAAGCCAGGGCCGATTGAGCCTACCGACGGCAACGAGCGCAAACTGACGGCTGTGGAGGAAGAGGCTCTAAATGAGATACCCAGATCCGACTCTGAATTGTCTGATGAAGAAGAGGACGCGCCCAAGACCAAAGACAGTGGACGGATCTCTTCGATCTCTTACAGGAAATCCGGTCACCGACCTCAACAGCCCCAGATGCGAGTAACTTCCTCAAGGAAGCCTCAACAAGCGCGAGACCGCTCTTTCGGATCACGAACTGAGCGGAGCAAACCCACAAAGACCAAAACGAGTACGGTCGTAGGGGAGCGGGAGATCACCTTTGCCCCGGAGAGGAAGAAGAAGGCCCAAAAGGTGGAGACTACAGGGGCAGACCGAAGACGGGACAAGGGAAGGAGAAGTGCGAGTGGGAATGTGTTCAGGAACATGTGACGTACCTATAGCGCCGATATGATACCCATTGACTGCGAGTTCATCACTGCAGTACGTCGCCCCGTCTGGCTGCCGGGCTGCGAGGCTACGAGACTGCATGTTACAAAACGTTGTGAAATTTCACTACATGTCCCCTACATCCCGCATGATCATACTCAAGCACAGCATATGCGTTTGCTTTAGGGTACTTCGCACTCGTCACGAACACTCTGGCAGAGTAATGCTACCATCTAGGGATAACGTTCAGGCTCCTTTGCCCTTGCGTGGGCGCCTTTCCTGATAGCCTCGCGTGGTTATATCAAATCTTCCAAGACGGCAGATCGTCTACAGGGAGAATTGATAGTACAGTAGGTTTGACTACTTACAGACATTCTGATACGGTCAGTACTGCGAGTCTGCGTGCTATGTGCTTTCATTTTGTACAAGATCGAGGGGACAGGTCCCGACCATCATCCGTCACCTCTGCTAAATATTAGATATGAGGTGGGCTTTCCGTTCGGAGATGAAATAACTCTTGGAGTAATTTGGTTTTGCATCGGACTTACGGTGTAGTTGATGATGTTACATTATAGCAAGGATCTAGACTCGTTCTTGTCCAAATGTACGCTAACGTGCGTTCTTAGGAACACACTCTCAGTATTCGAGTCGGCAACACTATGTCCTAGCCAACACTTCATCACCTGCAAATCAGCTCTTGGCTCGCAGATGGCTTCATCGATGTCTTGACAGCCACGAAAATTGTCTTGCAAACGTTCAGAGCATGCCCAAAATTCGTTCCCGCCTGATTGAGATAAGTGGTTCTGGTGCGAAGCCAATTCTTCGAATCGCTGAAACAGGATCTCATCAACGCGAAGGATAGTATATGGCTCTGAGTCATTGCTGGGGAATTGTCGATTTCTTGCCATTTCGTGAACGCTGTACAGACAGCATGAAAGAAGGCGTTGTGTGGTCAAGTCTTCCAAAACCCTTTCAAGATGCTGTGACTGATACCATGTGGTTCAAGATCAAAAATCTCTGGATTCACTCCTTCTGCATTATTCAAGATTCCCATGAGGATTGGAAAAGGGAGTTCAGAGTAATAGAACACATCTACAAACATTCGTTCTTGGCAATCGCTACTACGAGGGCCGTTGACGCCCCGGGCGGCTTGTTCGTTGATCGTAATCCGGAGATTGTGCGAATCTCTAGAGTTCGTGCACAATGGTCCCGAGAGTTAGAAGACGACTATCTTTTTATGGATGGTCTTTTTAGGGATCATCAAATCTTTGAATCGCCTCTAATGAAACGTGCTTGGGTGTGTCAAGAATGTCTTTTCTTACCCCATGTGCTTCATTTTAGACGGTCGCAAATGTTTGGGGAATGCCAGGACCTGTGTTTGTGAATCTTTTCCTGAGAACCTTCCATCTGAGACCGATTCAGCCTCGTCTTATATGAGCAAGCGACTTCTTCTATTCAAAGGTGGACATTCACTCCTTCGTCAATAGGAGCCTATGATCAGCCTATATTCGAATGGCAACTTGACCATGACCACTGACGAATGTATTGTGTTTGCCGGGATCGTCGAAGAAATTCAAGCACTTGCTCCAAGTAGATCCATCGCGGTATTTGGAGACACAATCTTGAGCAGCAACTACTGTAGGAAATATATGGCGGCCCTTGATCTGGTAGGCCACAATCCTACTTTGCCCCATCGTGGTCATGGCTTTCGATCAATGGCGCTGTTCTCTCGAATCCACCTTTTCAATGCCAAGTATGTTGTAGTACTCGGGATCCTTGATGTTAGCATAACACATTCCAGCGACAATGTACTCGGCCCAATCAAAGATGGTTACATACGTGCCCGCGGGAGATTGGATCTTGTAGACTGCGAGCGCAAAGAATACCGTTTTTGGGAATATCGATCAATTCGTGGCTGTCATCCCTTGCGACCTGGGAAGGGAACGTTAATCGTGAACGGAATCCGTTTCGACGCTGTGTACTTGCCTATCACTGATGTAAAGGATCGTCACGGAATAAGAGGGCTGGTTTTGACTCCCACAGGGGAAGCAAAGAACGAACATCGGCGGATTGCTGTTTCATCGCAGAATGATGATGGAAACGAGAACCAAGAAAGAGGTTTGGAGAAGTCCACCAAGAAAAAACTTCACTCTAGTGTGAGACATTAGGAAACGATGATTATTACTGCGTTCAAAATCAAACCAACAGATCCTTACCACGAATAGGGAGGCTTCCATGCAGAACTAGAATTAGATGATTGTCTCGTTTTGATAAGTAGAAATGAGTTGATTAGACTCCTCGTAAGAACGAAACAACAATTATAAAGTACAAATGGTGCTCCAAAGAGGCTTTATATAGTCACGCCACGCCATGATAGGCCCAATCAGGCCATGAGCGCTGTTCAAATGTTCTCGCCATTGCCATAGCCATACGGCCTGCTCTGAAAACCCCACATTCGATAAGATCAAGAAAAATCGTGGTCATTGCCCCCGTTGTTGCCAAATATCTCTGTAGCAAGCTCATTCCGCGGTGCCATTGAAGTAGGATCACTGTTTCTTGTCCCCGGGTCTGATGTTGAGCGTTCACCCCCTGCTTCGTGTACAATCTGGCCAGAATCCCGCAGATCAATGCCCCAGCCTACTCTTTCAGCAGCCCCCTTTCTCACGTACAACTCACGCATCTTTTGTGCGAATGTAATTGATACCGTAAGTCAGAGAACTCAACTCGTCTCGAGGGCAGATAGATGGGATGATGGAAGTGTCTGTGGCGATTGAAGCAGGCTCACTTGTCAGACCGCTTCTGAGCTCATCAAAAATCGTTCTGTCAGTATTAGTATCTTGCGCCAGTCTCTGGCTACAGTAGCCATACGTTGCCGTGGATTCTACCCTACGGTAGCCAATTACCTTATGTTGCTTCTTGACCTTGTTGTAGCCTCTTGTCACGCGGTAAGCTCTTACCCTACGCCAATGGTCTAGGTACTTCGAGGTGCTTTTGACCTTGTGGTCTACTTTCTGATGTTAGCGAGTCGCCGGGGGTGAAGGCTTCAGACAATGATGCGGATTTGATAAAGCTGTTATCCCTTCCTACCTAATTACAATCCCTTACAGTACTCTGGTCAACAGAAGCCTCCTCCAGACATGATGAAAGCGGGAGGGTAGAGAGCGAAGTAGTAGCTGCAGATCGTTTGTGTATCTTTGGCGTAAATTCTCGCGATGGTCTGCATCGACCTCTTGTGGGGCTTTCCATGAGGGCAAAAGGAGGCACCAGACGTCTGCACCAAACGTCCTGGACAGGGCTAGTAGCAGCCCTAACCCTATCCTCGGGAATCGGCTTGGCATAAAACCTGAGCCGAGGTCCGACCTTGCTTTGTCTCCACCCATCCGGCGAGAAACCTTCCCCATTGCCCATCAATGTACCACAGTGACATCCCACAACAATTTCTTCTCCATCTTGTAGAAGCACCAATTAATCCTTCAAGATGGTAGCAGACGCGGTAGTATACCACCCTACGGTCGCTCACTACCTGCGCTTTATCGCGACAACAGGTGAGTCATTTCAGGACCGCTAAACCCCACGTCTTCGGCCCAATGCTAAGGCACAACTCTCCACAGTCGGCCGCGACAAGCTCCTTCGCACCCTTCAATACTTCTGTCGTTTCTACGCATGGTACCTCTTTCGCACCAACAACCCTGCCCGGTTCATCACGCCCTATGAAGCCATCAAGAAGCAATTCGGCCTCACACGGAAAGCGTTACGGCTGGGCAAGAATGTGGAGCATTTCAAAGCGGCTGCTGCGGCAGCTGACAGCAAGAATATGGATCCAGTGCTGAAGTATTGTGCTGTGGGGAGGCAGTTGGGGTATGCGATGTACTTGAGCTTGGATGCTGTTACCTATGTGAGCGTCTAACTCTGGCCTTGGTGGGACAGGATAGGATGTAGCAAGAGCTGACGACTATGGATAGCTTGACGCTGCCGGGATCCGGCCTCTAGCGACCGCAAAGAGGTTACAGCAGGAGGCTTACAGGGCCTGGCTTGCTGGGCTAACATTCAATGCGATTGCTGGGCTCTACACTTTGTGGCAGCTACGGCAGAGGGAGCAGAGCATCGACAAGAACGAAGGAGAGGGTGTCGTGGAGAGCAAGAAGATCATCAAGTCAGTCTCTTTTCACTACCCTTGAGGTTTGAGTGTAGACGCTGACGACGAGTATAGAGAGCGGAACACTACAAATCTCCAGCTCATCTCCGACCTTTGCGACCTCACCGTCCCCAGCGCGGCTCTTGGCTATGCAAATCTCGATGATGGCATCGTTGGGTTGGCTGGGACAGTGAGCAGCTTGATTGGGGTGTGGAGTACATGGAAGAAAACAGCCTAGAGCATGATGCTGTGTCCGAAGCTCCGGTGGAATACATGTTATGCGCCCTTCTTATGGTTCATATATCTGGTCCTGGAATACAGATTATGCAAGGTCTTGACAGGGTTCAACCGTGAATTCGTCGTAAATCTGTGAGATGAATCTTTTGATCTCGGCTGTCGAGGAGGATATACGCCCTTCTTATGATTCATATATCTGATCCTGAAATACAGATTATGCAAGGTTTTGACGGGGTTCAACCGTGAAATCTTCGTAGGTTTGTGAGGTGAATCTCTTGGTTTCGGTTGTCGAGAAGGATATACGCCCTTCTTACGATTCATATATCTGGGCTTGAAATACAGATTATGTTAGGTTTTGATAGGGTTCAACCGTGAATTCTTCGTAGGTTTATGAGATGAATTTTTTGGTCTCGGCTGTCGGGGAGGATATGCGCCCTTCTTATGGTTCATATATCTGATCCTGGAATACAGATTATGCGAGGTCTTTACAAGGTTCAATCGTGAATTCTTCGTAAATTTGTGAGGTGAATCTCTTGATCTCGGTTATATACGCCCTTCTTACGGTTCACATATCTCATTTCTGAATCCCACATTACGTCAGATTGCTAGGCCTTTGACCGGGATTTTTGCCTAGACTTTTAGGTAAATATCTTCTGTGCACCTGCCTCTACTGGTGTACTTATGGTGTGTAACCCTTCTTGGCGCGGCTTGGCATGATTTGATACCTTCTTCTTCTTCTTTTTGATCTTCCGTCCACCCTCACGTTACAGCCATGGCAGCGTCTCTGGGAGCACCGCTCAAGGTACTTACTCGGCCGCTTGCCTCAGATCAAGACCCTGCTGCGGGATTCTCATTCGCGAAAGCCAAGCCACCTCTACCGAATACCGTCAATGTTGCAGCCCACCAAGGCCCCTCACCAGAACATCACACTACTTCAGTAGTCAAAGATCCTTTTAATGTGCCTTTCCCAAAAGTAACGTTCGCTACAACAGATCTCGCGTCCGGCCATAGTCCCGCCAAAACCGTGAAAAACATTGATCAACCACAAGCCAATATGCAGAACCGTTCGCTCAAGGCTTCCAGGGATCCTTTGACCTCAGTAGCTCGAGCTCCCAAGATCACCAAATCTCGCGGAAAGAAGACAAGGTTAGGCGCAGCTACGGATGACCCTCCACAGCCATTGAATCCCAAGTATGCTTATACAGAAGATGATCTTCTAAGATTGCTCATGTATCGTCGGAGGCAAGGGCAGCAAGAGCTCGAGGATTTCAGGGCCACACAACAACAGAAGGAGACCGAAATACAAAGGCTACTGGACATCAGCAACGACCTTTACAGTCAGTTGCAGGATTTTGAAAAACGTGAGACTCAGACGAATGCCGAATTGACGAAGATCAAGGCAAATAAACCGATCTGGGAAAGCAAGATCAAGCAGCTGAGTGACTATGTCAAGGGTCTCACAAATGATCACAACCGACTACGAGACGACGCGGACGACTTGCGCAAGCGGCATGGAGATGTCTTTGTTGCCGAACGAGAGAGAAGCAATCGACTAGAAGACCAGATTTCCGGGCTCAAAGACTCCATGAACGGCTTTGTCGAAGGGTATGTAACCTTCCCTCTACTCCATTATAACGGTACTATACCAACCCAAAGACAGGATTGCTCGTTCGGTCGAAGCTTGCAAGGAAACTTCTAACTCGATGGGGGCAGGACAGAGACAGCTTGCGCTAGCTATGGAGGATCAACTTCAGGCCTTGAGCGGCAAAATCTTATCTGAACACGCTTTGTCAGAACAAATCAGCGATCTTCGTGAGGTGAGGGCTACTGTGCGAGAACGATTACAAGCAACCGAGAGCTCACTTGCGGACGCTCGCCGAGAAATTATATCCCTTCGGCTCAAAGACCAAGAGCAGTTGGGAAGGATTGCGTCTTTGGAGACTGTTGCAGCCAGAGCTCAGAGTCAATCTGCTGAAATCCAACAGACTTTGCTCCGCATTCAGGAGTTTGACTCTCGAAATAGGGATCTCCAAAGCGAGATCGACTTATTGAGAAAGGAAAATGCAGATCTTTCCAGTCAACTCCAGCGAAGTTCCACCGACGCTAGAGAAGTCACCGTTCGTTTGGCTGCTATGCAAGAACAACTCGAGGCTGCGCGTGAAGAGACGGCGAGATCGAGAGAAGAGAAGTCAACGAGCGAGAGACAAGCTATGCTTGAGCGCGAGCAACTAAGAAAAGAGCTATCAAAGGCAGCAAGTACGCAGCTTGCAAGTATGCAGAGCGAGCATATGAATGTTATTCAGCAGCTGAGATTGGAAAAGTCTCCAGCCGAAGAGAAGTTGAAGAGTGTAACCAAGCAAGTCAATATGCTGAAAGTGGAGAAAGACAAACACGAAAAGGAGACTGCTCAGTTGCAAGCATTGCTGAAAGGGGCACAGAGCGAGAAAGAGGCGGTAATTGGGACTAGGAAGGCTGTTCAGCTTCACCTTAAGGAGATGGAATCGCGGATGCATGAAAAGAATAACGAATATCGGGACGTGCAGGCCATGTTGAACAAGGCGAACGACCAGGTAAAGGCCAAAGATCTGGAAATCATGGCACTTCAAACGTCGCAGGCCCTGTCGATCGATCAAACCTCTTCCATCCAGCCCACAGATCCTAAGTATTCCAGGCACTTGACGAATCGACCGCCAATAGTAGAGGACTCACAGCCAACAGGGAAATCACCCTTTGTGAGCCTTGACGATTTGATGTTGGACGACCCATTTGCCGGCTATTCCCAGGAAGGGCCTCAAACCATAGCTGGCGAGGACATATCTCACCTTTTTCCATCGACTCCTGGCGTTTCTCGGGCCAAGGATCTTAATTACTCTCGGAATGCGGTATTCCGCACAGCAGTGGTGTCTGAGACACAGCGAAGACACCAATCGTTTCGCGAAAATACACCACACAGCAGTCGTACTACGAGTAAGGCTCACTCGCAGTCGCAGGCGCGCAAATCTTCCACAGCTATCTCTCCCACCAAAGTCACCCCTCGTCGTCGTGACACCAACATTCCAACGCCGCATAGAGAAGCCAATATGACACGAGAATCAACCCAGCCGCAGGGTAGCGTCAAGGACCCTAGGCAAGGAAAGCGGAACACCGTTGCCGCCGGCTTCAATGAAACGAATTCATCAGCTCGGCCTAGCAAGATGCAAAAGGCTGAGCCGCTAAAGAAGGCCCTCGGACCAATCATCGAAGACTCTCAGTCGCCTCTTCTAAATGGACCCAGCCGAAAGATGACCAGGAGGAAGTCAAGCGCTCCGAAAGGTAAGGCGCCCTCGATTTGAAGCCTTTAGGCTATGCTGACAGAAAGTTTATCAGATGATAAGTTTACCCGCCGGTTCGCCCAACCCTGAAGCCGCAGACACACATCACTGCAAGATTATCTTCAGGCTTCATATGCAGGAATCGCTTTGATACTCTCCTGGCAAAATCGCTTCTCCATATCATTTGCTAGTTGTTGATGACCTCATTCTACTGGCTCTTTGCCAACCCAATACTAAGCTTCTATCAACACATCGTGACTGGCAATTAAGTTGTGGGGGAGCACGTATTTGCAAATGCTGTACATGGGCTGCGTTTGATCATAGACAGGAAATGGCAAAAAGTCTGGCTCGAACCATTGCTTGTCCAACAGACAGAACGCCAGACCATAGATCCAATCCTGCGCCACACACCATCCCATACTACCCCTTGCAATGCTTTCGGTTTTTCCCGCCACGCCTGCTCTTCCTCTGTCCTATGATCCTGCGTTACGCCGTAGCATCCCGCCAAGGTTTCACCAACTAGCCTCCCCACGCGCCGGCAGCTCTCCCTTATTCACATCGCCAGTCTATGTTCCAGTCCCTTGCTCCTCATCCTTTCACTTGCCGCCACGTTTCTGCTCGAGGAAAAGGACCTGCTTTTTCACTGCGTCCCTCGTCAGCCACCCGTGACTTCCCTTCTCTGCCCTCCTTCCCGAACCCAGCAAGCATTGTAGCAAGCGGAAGCGTAGACGTACCGACAGGATCATATTTCAGCATCGAAAGCGGTTTGTGCGCGCGGGGCCGCCGGAGGGTTCGGTAGTAGCCTGTCAGGGCCATGGAGATGAGGCGGACGGCTATGGTGCGTGATTTGGCTGTGGAGGGAGGGGGGGGGTTAGCTTTGGTCTGTGGGCGTTAGGGGAGGAGGGGGAGGAGGAGGGGTATTAGAAATAGGGAATGAGAAGGAAAAGGTTACCTTTCTTTGCCATGATGGCTGGTGGTGTGAAGGGCGGATGGTCAGAAGTTGGTTTGATGGTGGTGGTGGTCAATTTGTTGTTAGTGCTGAAATGTATGCCTCGCAGGCGCAGGGCTGAGAATGCCTTGGCAGCGATTCGGACCGAGGGGACCCTCGGGAGAACGAGTCGAATTCTCGACGACTACATCTGCGATTGTAGGACTGTGCACAAAGCTGGTACGAGGGCAATCAATACCTAGCTTGCGCTGAGTCGGGAAGATGAAGATGGTGGGAGTCGTCTTCACTAGTTAGATCTACTCACTTTATTTGCATGGTCAGAAGTACCATTCTATGGGCATTGCTGCAGGAGAAATAGACGTTGTCATGGCCCCCAAGGTACCCTACATCAGACATGAAGCCACAGGCTTTTTGCAAACCGGCTTGTCGTTAAGGAAATCAGGAACGCCGACGTCTCTAGTTTTATTGTTTTTCTGGTCATTGCTGACTTGCTACAGCGTGCAATTACTCTTGAGAGTCTTGAGATTCTACTTGATATCGGGTTTTCTCTGCCATTCCCATTTCCTTTTGACTTCATTTGCATCTGCGGTCGTCTTGGAAGTTGAAAGACAGTTGCCAAGACTTCAGCACCTGATTCGTGCATTCACTCTTCAGACTTGACAGCCATCATCTTCTTTACAATTTACGTCTCCATCTTTTTCTATCCTTCTTCTTCCGTCATCCACCTTCTTTCATCCCTCATCTCCTTCCACCCTCCTTCTTCTTCCATCTTTCGGCAATTTATCTCGTCACACCAACCTCCTCGTTCCTCTTACATCCATCATCCCTCTTAGAGCTCCTGGGCATTCTTACTGAGGACCTGGCTAGCTCGTAGACCATCGACGCTGTGAGCTCACTTCAGGATCCAAGAATTTTCAAGCAAACCTTCACCTCGCCAAAGCCCTCACATCAAGATCAAACCGTCAGGTTTATGCCTCCCTACAATGAGAGTCAAATGTTCAACTGTTCTGTCTTGAACGCGTTATCTGAAACGTGCCTTTCTGTTGGTCATTCACTTTACCCTTCACTCGATCGCCTACATCAACGATATACAGTCCTTCTCTTGCAATCCTGCTTCTCTTTCTTTCATCTTCCTTTTCTTCCCGCTACTTCCTATCTTTTATCGACTGTGTCCCGGATCAAGCCTGTTGTCCTCCCTTATCTCCCTTAAGATCTGTAACTGACCACCTCACTATAGGCGGCTGATTATTCAAAATGTATCCGAGAGGCCTTGGAAAGGATCGCCACACCTCAAATGGCCAAAATATCTTCGAGTGCGTTCCCTCTTCCATTACTGATCACTTCTTTACTGATTTATCTTTGTCAATAGACAGCCTGGACAAGCGGCTGTTGTCGATGACAAGATTACTCGCAAAGAGAACGCCAATCTGAAGGAGTACCATGATGCCATTCGCGCCCAGATCTCCGTCGATGATTTTGAGCTTCCTATTCGACCAGGATACGGAGACAATGGTACCCCAATCACAGTTCTGGCCAATTATTTCGAAGTATCCATGACCGATGGCAAGCAGCTTTTCACATACAAGGCTGCTATTGATGAACGCCTCCACAACAAACGCCAACGCTATCAATTCATGGAGACGGCTTTGAAGATGGTCCCGGAGTTGAGTGATCTAGGCCAGGGGGTTGCCACTGACTATGCGTCGCTCGTTGTGACATCAAAGAAACTTGAGCTAGACTCCAGCAAGACCAAGATATTCGCCATCGAGTTTTACGATACTGAATTCCCTGAGGGTCGTGTGTATGCCAAGGAAAGATCTTTCAAGCTCACTTTGTCGCTCGTCGGAATTATCTCCTCTTCAGATTTGTCGCGTTACGTTATGTCCAGCCCTGCTGGCTCCATCAATCAAGGTGCAGCGGACGTGGAGGCTGTGCGACCGTTAAACGTCGTCATGGCAAGCCATCCAAACCAAGACCCTGGCGTGTATCAAGGAGCCCAAAACAAATTCTTTCGCTATCCTTCCGACCAAGACACGTTCAAAAACTACGATCTTCTGGGCGGCTTGATCGCCGTTCGTGGGTATTACTTCAGCATTCGCTTCTCGACTTCGAGGAACCTTCTCAATCTGAATGCTCAGTGTAGTCCTTTCTACAAGTCCATCAATGTACGCGAGCTGATGCAGGCTTTCCGAAGATTGAATCCCGGTAATGAGCGAGCTCTGGAAAGGTTCCTGTCCCCTCAGTGGGGGCTCCGAGTCGAGACGTGTTACATGAAAGACCCTGACGGAACACCAATCCGGAGAGTCAGGACGATAAGCGGTCTTTCGCCCAAGATGGAACAGATTGATCGGAGCGACAAAATTTGTGGGAACGCGAAGACGAATTATAGCAATGCGAACGAGGTCAGATTCAAGCTAAATGGACGCCCAACTCCAATCAGCGTACGGGAGTATTTCCATGCAGGTAAGTCTTGAGACGCCACTTAAGTAGAAGAGACTGACTCCTCTTTAGAGTACGGCCTGACCCTAAGCTATCCCGGGGAATATGTTCTCAATTTGCGGTATGTTCCGAAACCTGACCATCATCTACTTGCTGATCATGTCCTTCTTAGGGACGAGAGATCGCCCAGTGTGGATTTCTCCGGAACTTTGCACAATTCGGCCAGGGCAAGCCTACCGTGGACAATTAAATGAAGCCCAACTCGCAAGGATAATCACAATTGCGGCGCGTCCACCTGCGGAAAATGCTTCACGTATTGTTGCGGAAGATGGAGGCCTCGGTCTAATCGGTGTGCTTTCAAGTACACGTCAAAGTCTGGTTGGCCCACCTAGCTCTGACTCTTGAAGATGATCGAACTTCGCAGACTGATAACCTTTTGTAGGCTGCCTTTGGGGTAACCGTAAGTGCCAAGATGATAACGGTGCCAGGACGAATACTCACAGCTCCGAGGGTCTTGTATTCTGGGAGCAATACGGCCAGACCTGTAGGCGGTTCCTGGAACATGAGGGACAAAAAGGTCTTGAAACCTGCGACCCTTTCGGATTGGACAATGCTCAGGATTGGTGCCGCCGCTGACATTGAAGTGGCGTCATTTGAGCGACAATGCAAAGCCTTAACGACTTTTTTCAAGTCGTGTGGATTGAAGGTAAATCCACCGCAGGTTTTCCCCGGACCATCTGTTCCAGCATTAACCCCGACGGCAACCGAAACCAAACCCGAAGGAGACAACAGGGTTCCGGACAAGGTGACCTTCGATTTGAAGCTTCAGGAAATCTTCGAAAGGTGCAAAGCTAGAAAAATTTGTATGCTACTCGTCGTTCTGCCGTCAACCACCCCTTGGGTTCGTGAAAGGGTGAAGTTCTGGGGCGATAAAATCTATGGTAAGCCTTATAGTATTGCAAAATGTTCATGTCAGGACTATGGATTGACTTCAGCTTGCAGGCATTCACACTAGCTGCGTCCAAATGAACCAACTTCAAAAGCAAGATTCGAACTACTCTGCCAACGTCGCGCTTAAGTTAAATCTCAAACTCGGGGGTACGAATCAGTTCATCTCTCCTAGCGACTTGGGCTTTTTGAGACACGGGAAAACAATGCTGGTGGGTATTGACATAACCCATACAGCACCCGGCAGCATGAAGGGTACCCCGAGTATTGCGGGTGTGGTGGCCAGCATCGATGCCAACCTTAGTCAATGGCCCGGAAACATATGCTGTCAGGAAAGCAAGAAAGAGATGGTCTCGACTCTGGACATCATGATGAAGGAGCGGTTGGAGTACTGGGTGTCGAAGAACCCAGGGGCAAAGCTGGAGAATATCGTCGTTTACCGTGATGGTAAGTACAAGGATCAATCTCGATGTAGTCTTGCTCACAGAACATGTTCTCTATCAAGCGTATCAGAGGGCCAGTATATGACTGTTCGGCGCGTTGAGATACCGGCCATTCGGGAGGCTTGTGCGAAGGTCTTCAAGGATGCTGCACAACCCAAGATCACCTTTCTCGTCGTGGAGAAAAACCATCACACACGGTTCTATCCTACGGACAAGGAGAAATCAGACAAGAAGCACAATTGCAATATTCAAAACGGTACCGTGGTCGACAGAGGCATTACGATGCAAAAAGGCTGGGATTTCTTTATGGCCGCCCATGCAGCTTTACAGGGCACCGTAAGTCTGTTTTCATGGTCTCGAAAATCTGCTGACCCTCGAAGACGAAACCAGCCCACTACGTTGTCTTGCTCGATGAGATCAAAGACGCCAACAAGCTTAGCGCCAACCACCTGGAGCAGATCACCCATAATCTTTACTACCTTCAGGGTCGAGCGACTAAAGCCGTCTCGGTCTGTCCTCCAGCGTACTATGCACATCTTATTTGTCTACGCGCGCGCTGCTATCTCGCAGACTACATCAGCGGCAATGCTGGGAAGGAGTTCGACTGGAATGGAGCTCCATGGCGCTCAGGGGTTCATGAGAAGTAAGTTGGCTTGCAATCAGAGCCCTTTACCATTTTTACGAGACACGATACTCATTCTCGCGCAGTCTCAAGAACACCATGTTTTACATTTAGAATGCGGATAGACTTGGACTGAGATCTTCTTGCTGAAACGACGTTTTGACGAAGATTGATATTTAGAAGGAGAGAAGTCCTGGCTCAACGCTGCTCATCAAGACGAATGGTTCATGAGGGCCCCGGATAAGCGGTCAGATGAGATTGGCAAGCTTCGCAGATTCAAGGCCAGCTCTCTACACAGAGGCTTCGCTCTTGAAACCTACAGATTTCGCTCTAGATGGAAAAAGGTGCTACACATAGACGGATAGAAAGCTCAATTCCCAAAGACAGCGAAACTCCATGTTCATGAACCTCTCGATAATCGTGACAAACAGAATGACCCAGCTCTAATCTCATCCCAAGAGATTCTTCAACACGCACAACGGCTACAGCATAGCTCGGAGAACACAATCGAAACCCCTCCCCTCTTTTCCTCTTCCAACTTTGACACCGAGCTTCAAAAAACGAAGTCTGCTCATGCATGCTGTCAGATGACACGACAAAACCCAGCAGAATGGATCCCCAAACCAAGCACCAGCACCAGCACCAGCACCAGCACCAGCACCAGCACCAGCACCAGCACCAGCACCAGCACCAGCACCAGCACCAGCAACAAGAAAGAAATATCCGTCCCAACTTACCATGAGGGTTGGGTTGGGTTGTTCACCCTAGCCCCATTCTTCTCTCCTCCTCCAACAGTAGAAAAAATCCCGTTTGTGAAGACCTCAACACCCATGATCGTACACTCCTACTCCTACTCCTACTCCTACTCCTACGAATCAAATTCCAAAACAAGCGAACATCCCTCAACCACACCCACCAATTCACCAATTCACCATTACCAATACCCAATGCCCAATACCAATACCCAAAACCCAAAACCCAAACCCCAAAACCCAAACACCGCCCACCCATCTCTCTTGTCCATCCATCCATCCAACAACCACAAAACCAATATTCTTTACATCATATAAATATGCTGTTCAAAAAAAAAGAAAAAAAAGGTGCCCGAATCCAAAAAAGAACTCATGCTGACAAACGAAACGCTGAAGCGCTAGTGCACCACCAAGTATCTGTCTGAAAACCCCATGGTTTAACCCGCCAATAATGCACCTAGGTCTCCATAAATTGAACCAACTCAACGTAATCCAGAGCTAATATTTTGAACTGAACTTCAAAGCTGATGATGAATGTAACAAAAAGAAGAGAGAAGAGACTCGAAAGCTATCTCAAGGGAAGGTGTTTTTTTTTTTTCCATATAAAAAATAAATTGAGCAAGTAAGTAAGTAATGGTGGTGGTGGAAAATAAATAAATAAAGATGCGCAAAGTCATATGTAAGTAAGGTAAGTAAAAGTGTGGATGTTTTTTCAATTTGAATGTTCCTACTTACTTAAATTAGTTAAGCGAGCCTCGGGGTTTTCAAACTTCTGTCGACACCTGGTGGTGCGGTGGTTGGTTGGTTCAAGTGAAAGTTAGTTGAAAAGTGAAGGGGAGAGACAATGAGTAAATGAATGATGTGACACTCGCGTCTTTGTCAGCACATAATAACACGTGCACCGGAGATGGATGGATTTTATTCACTTTAGGTCGGTAGGTAGGTAGGTAGGTAGGTAGGTTGATTTATTTTAATTCATTTATTGTTGAGAGAGAGAGGTAGTGACACGGTGGTCGATGTTGACACACGGATGTTGACACATAGATCGGTACCTCGGCTCACTGCTCTCAAAGATCTAGGTTCTCAGTCTTTCCCTCCTCCTCCTCCTCCTCCTCCTCCTCCTCATCAACTTCCCACTACCCAAAGAAAGTCAACCACCTACGGCGCTCAAACTAGAACAATCATGAGCCAAACTCCACCGACCACCGGCCCCACGCAACCCGATCTCCAAACCCAACCCATCCAGCCCCCAGCGCAAGTCCCAACTCCGCCTCCTGCACCGAACTCAGCGGCCGAAAATGAGCATCTCAACGCGCGTGCAAAAGTGCTACTGAACGAATTCCTCGCCAAAACCCAACGACTCGTCGCCTGCGAGCTCGGAAACGACGACGATTTCCAGTGCACGATTTGCTCGACGCCGTTCCTGCGCGGGGGCAATCCAGAAGTGCCCGTCAGGCTGGAATGCGGGCACGTCTTCGGCATGAACTGCATTCTGAAATGGCTGTCCCCCGTCTCTCGCAACGGGAATAACAGTTGTCCGAATTGTCGGAAAGCGATTTTTGAGGACTGGGATAAGATGGATTTTCCGGTGTCCCGTCGGATTGCAGGGCCTAGGAGGAGGGTCGTAGCTGCTCCCGTTCAAGGTCCAGGGATGAACCCAAACGCCGACAGAGCTCCAGCATTTGACCCACATGTCGATACTGAGCCCACTCGGGCACCACCAATTTCGGTGATCGCTGCCGATGCATCCAGAGGCCAACGCGGACAATCTTACCCACCATGGGCCTTTGACTATCCGGAATACATTCGGGTTGGGAGAGCTGCTCCGACAACCGTCAACTTCGAGCCAGTCGACGTTACGGTGACCACGAGCTCAGTCACTGCAGTTCCAGAGCCAGTTGCTCCCAACGCACCTTCACCTTCTCCAGAAATCGCGACGCAGGAAGCTTCGGACCAGCAGGTAGTGCAGGGACCGCAGACAGTAGCGACGAATGAACCAAGGGATTTGGAGATGTCAACACCTGATGACACGACTTCTTCTTTGCCTCCATCCGTACGACGCCGCGCCCGGAGAGCTGGCTCGCCGCTCAGCGACAGGGGGTGGGACGACTTTATAGCACGGAATCAGCGACTCGAAGCGGCACAAAGACGCGCGCGTTCCGTAAGAAGTATCCAGATCGAACGTTATATCGAACATGAAGCCAGAGTACAGCTTAACCCCTACGAAGCTGCTCATGGACCAGCGGTGGCAGTCAGTCCAGCGACAGCAGAGGCCGCTCGCCCCGCCGAGGAAGAAGAAGACAATGGCGTCGTCTCAATGTTCAGCGTCGCAGAAACCGAATACAACCGCCAGCGGCAGCAAGAAGTTGCGGATGAGCGAAAACGCTGCATGTGGATGCAGTTCTGCGAAGGCGTCGTCCGCACTATCGAGCAATCTAATGACAGCACAGCCTTTGCAAACCACGATCTGGCTCTTACAATCATCAACATGAAAGATCTGGACGAATTCATGGCCAAGCGAGCGACCGAGAGCCCGATTTGGCGCCGTATACTGCAGACCTTTCCACGCCTCCACACGGAAATGGTGACACGGTTCGACGATTTCCGCCCCTTACCCTCCGTCAACATCGACAATCGCATGGAGCTCGAGCGTCTCCTTGTATACACCAAATTCAACAGAGAAACGCTCCACAAAGCGCGCTGGTACACCCGCCTGAGCGAACGTTTAGCGTGTAGAGCTACGACTTCGAATCACGAAGCAACCGTGGCTCGTTTGACTGAGCGTTTGGCGAATCTCTCTGGCGTGACTCGCGAGACTACAGCCTCCACCAGCAGCTCAAATGCGCAGCATACGCGGGAGGAGGCGAGGGAGATGCGGAGGATGGAGGATCATTTGCTGGGCAGGACACCGATCACTGTTAGGAGAGAGGCTGCTGCGTCAGTGGAGGCGGCACTCCGAGCGGGTGCTGAGTCGAACTTTGCGACGACGAGGGTGACACGTCTGTGAGTGGATGATGGTACGGGTGGATTGCGGATTGTGGGGGTGAGAGGGATGCGTCATGTTATGATGGATAGATGCATTGCTGACTTAGAACTCGTAAGAGAGGGAGTAGTAGCAATGCAATGAGAATGCCAACGCTGCACTCACCCAATTTTTTGAATTGCGCTTGTCATTGAGGCCTATTCCCTTCGATTTCCTCTTCTGGGATCTTCCAAGGCCGGTTTTTGACATTTAAAAGAAAGTCAATCGGATTTTCCGCCAGAGTATCGCGGCATCTGAGGACAAGGAAGACCCAAGGAGGGAAATTTGAATGCAATTCATCACCGTATTGAAGCTGCGCACGGCCTCCAGACTGGACAGCGACAGCGGCTTGCGATATCAGAAACGGGAGCGGGATCGGGGCTTCAGCTTTAGTTTTCTAGATCGCTCTGACGGTCTTCTACCTCAGGAGAGAGGGTCAAATATTAGCTAAAATATTGCAACGGGCTATTGAATTAAAGAAATCAAGTGTCATTGTGCTTGTTCTGCGGGAGTTTTGGACCAGCGGAGCGGCAGTTTCCAGAGAAGTAGACAAATTGTGGCGAGTTCATGGTTGCAATCGGCATTGGCCAGATCCGAGACGGAGAGAGACGCCCAAGGAAAGCGGAAATTGAAAGGACTTCTTTGTCTACCACAAACGGTCGAGATATTGGCTTTTCATTTCTAAACATAGTCGACGATGACGGTGCTTCTCCAAGATCACCTGTTTGCGCCATGCCGGCTTACAAAAGATAGATCATCTTCGAGGTTGTCGTGCCAGCCTGATCTTTCATGATGAAGGCTGTCGGCATAATCAAGCACCTTCTCGGCCATTCCATCCGATCAAATGAATCCGATGGAACCTCGCAAAGGCTACATAAGATGGCATTTTGTGAGGGGCGAGAGTTGGAAGATGAAAGATGGAAGCCTGGAGAACAAGACCTCTGAGGTTGGTGTGGCACAGTACAAACAGGGCGTCAGGCAATAAGCTCATGCATTGTAATCCTCGGAAGGATGATTTGAGGCCTCGTCATCCGCTGCAGTCACAATTCTCGAAAAGCTGGGGTAAACACGGCAACGATGGCAGATGACAAACACACGTTCATCCATGCCGCATTTACAACATATTTGTCTCTTATTTCATGAGGCTGAAGTCGAGCGAAGCGTCATCGAAGAAATGAAAGGATGTTCAAGTTGGGTCTCAAGCAAGAGCGGTGACGAAACAAGGACACTGTTTCGAAGTCTGGAGCGTTGGCCGTCATCCCTGAAGACATGGCGGTCATGGCTGTCACACTTGGACTCACCGAACGCAAGATGTTCCACCAACATTCACGGTTGCCAGATGACACGTCTTCTCATCTGGATGCCGGCCTCTATCTCGGCAATATAGACAGAAGAACAGCCGTGCCGAATGCTGATGGTCTCTTGTGCACGCACAAACGAGAGGGAGAAATTGTCGGATGAGACATGAATCTAGCACCGAGTCATTTGGGAGCAAGACAAAGAGGGAGGAGACGGCCAAGCAAGAGTGTGGCTGAAAGAAAGTGCTCACCAGTGGCAGTCTGACGGTCTGGCAGAATGTGAAGAAGAATTGATGTCTGGTTGCATGATCACCGCCGTGCTGGGAGCGCCTGTCGGCGTATGTTGTATGTTACCGTTGAGTCTGCCTTCCATTCAACCTTCGGTAAGACTTCAGCTGAAGTGGTTCGTCTTGGCATTTTCGCGCAGTCACAGGATGCTACCCTAGCAGCCAGGCCACTCCCAAAATAGTATCGCGCATCGCTTGTCTACTTGGCCTTTGAGCGATGGATTCCTGGCCCCACTTTCCATCATTTTTCATTGTCCAATTCTCCGTCACCTTCTTCAATTGTCATTGGCGTCTCTTCTCTGAACAGTCATAAATCATAATTGACTCCACAATCCACAGCAACATCAGCGCAACGAGTAGGCGCAGCTTGTCATTTCTTCAACCATCAATTCACCCGAGGCTCGCATTCAATGCTCAATGCTACCACACCAGCTGCGCGATTACTGCATTTGAGACCATCTTTCCGCAGCCTCATTCCCATGGCCCCCAACCAAGATGATTATCCATTCTCCATGTTCAAATGTTGGTGGTGGCTTTGGAGCACAGCTTGCAAAGCCACAGGCCCAAGCGCGATAGTTCGTCGCCGACTCAACGGATGACGGAACGGCCAGACGCAGGCAGCAATTGACCACTGACAAGTCTCAGCTGACCCCGACTTAATTTAGTGCGCCAAGTGCGCGTTGATGGTGTCTGCATGGGTCCATTGCATGGGTCCATCGACCCATTGATGCCTATGACTCGAAGCTAGATAAGTTTGGATCGACAGGCATCACTTTGCTACTTCTCCTTCATTATCCTTCCCATTCTCTATATATCTGTCCATCGCGCACATCTCTCCTCTTTTCTTTTTCTTCTGACAACCCTCAAACGCAAATATAAGACACGGCGTTGGCCCAGGCAAACCCTTGCTTCGCCGCCCATCAATCCTTTCCTCATCATCCAACAACAACATCGGCCTCGAAACACGACCTCTCAGATTCAATCCTTAACTTCGTCATAAAGGATTGCCGTGACATCATTCTGTGTTATCGTTGCTATCATTATCTCCCTACGGAATTGAACTCTTTCTACTTAATTAGCCCACTGTCGCCCTCTTTCAAGGTGTCTCCCCAGTATACCAAGACAACTTACTACTACATCCCAACCCCACCATCAACCCCACCAACTTCCCCAAAACCAAACCACCCCGAACCCACAATGGAATTCGCAACCCGCCAAGTAGGCTTCGCGCCCGTCCCCGCCACCTACTCGCGTCTACCCCACGACGACGAGCTCTACGTCTTGAAAGCATTCGCCCGCCATGCCTCTCACTGCTCCGCCTGCGCACGCCCTTACGAAGTCCACCGCAAAGGCGGCAGCCTCTGCTCCAAAGGCCACCAGCGAGCCCTCGACGTCGCCCAATACGTCTTCAACAAAGCCGGGCAGACATTCTCAGTCGTCGACCTCGAGGGCAATCGGCGAGTGCAGATGGAGATTCCAGCTGACTGCGCTGTCGTCCGCGATTTGCTCAAGGCCATGGAACGCGGCCTTCGCCTACGCCGAAAAGTTCCCATGGCCAGCTACGATGAGACATATCACATCCCACCGAGGATCGTTCAACCCACCTTCGAGCACCAACGCCCGCAAGAGCCCCGCTATATTCGCAAGCCAATGCTCGAGACCGCTTTGCCACCCAAATCCCACCGCGAAAAGCACTCTCCCTCTGGCCGAGGAAGTTTGTACGAGACAGATATGAAGGAGCGCGAGCGCCGGCACAAGTCGCGACCCACCCACTACAGCGTGGGGTCCAGGGGTGCCCTGCCTGTGCCGGCCAAGGATGACGATGGCTATTACTACTGAGAGGAGCACGATTACGACATGAAACGCTATGAACGGTTGATCATGATCACATGACAATGACGAATCCGACTTCCATCAAATGGGACACCAATAAACCGGACACACGCCGTATGGACACCCTTCTGAAAACACTCGCCGGCGCACATTCTGCCTCAGCTTGAAGAGTCTTTGCTATACCACGAACGATCTTTGCTACCTCCGGCACTCGAATTGCTCCAGCTGTTGTTGTACCAGGATGGCATTACGCTTTTGGATGATGGTCGGAGGGAGATGATGGGAGAGATGGGAAGACAGGAGAGGTTGGAAAGGAAGTCAGAGGAAGGGGCATTATAGCTAGCAGCATGTAGAACCGAAAATATGTAGCAATTTCGAAGGAGCAATCTAAACCAATCATGTTGCCACACGAAGAGCTTCAACTTTGTTCCATTCGATTTCCCTTCCCTGAGGCGCCAATTGTTTTCAATCGCCCCGCCTCTTACGGCTTAGAACATGTTTACTAATCGACATCTAGGGCCCTCTAACCTTGTTAGGGCCTTAGTATCCAACCAGCTCTGTACAGTGGACACAAATGTCGGTATGTATCTGGACATTCAAACACGGAGATTTGATGGGCAGTGAAAGCCTTTGCATTCTTGTTGATATTGGGCATCAACATGGAAGAATGCGTCTTGTCTTGTATGCGTTTGATTAACTACTTTGAAAAGCGACAACAGATCAATTTCCCGGAGCGACTTTGCTTTCATCCATGGCTCCAAAGTTTACACCGCTTCGACTACCACTTCTTACTTCTCCTGGCTCGTTGTCTGTGTCCAGAGGCCACCGGATCTTCAATACGTTTCGGACGCGGTTAGTCTGCTGACAAAACTGTCTTTGGCATCATCCTCTGCATTAGTCTTCAGATCCTGGAAGATCTAGGCGAGGTCGATTTTTTGGTTGCCACAGAAATCGTGACTGGTACTGAGCGATTTGGTATAGCTGTTGCTGCTAAGCACCGCAATTCTGACATCAACAGGAGAAGAAGCCCGCCATGATTAGGAAGCATCGCAAATCAAAAAAAAGGCGTTGGGGGCTTGGTAAGGAATAAGAACAGTATAAAAGCTTCCTCCCATCGACCTCTTCTTCCAGAGCGAGAACATCCAAACCACTCCCAGCCCATCATTAAATCCAAACCATCATGGCTCCCACTGCCCCCCTGTCCTACCCATCGACCTACAATAATATCACCGTCTCCCCCAACACCACCATCTCCTACATCTCCGCCGGCTCTCCCACCCTCCCCACCCTCCTCCTCCTCCACGGCTTTCCCTCATCCTCAAACCAGTTCCGCAACCTGATCCCCCTCCTCTCCACCACCTACCACGTCCTCGCGCCCGATCTCCCAGCATTCGGCTTGACGACCTATCCCTCCGGCTACGCCTTCACCTTTGACAACTTAAGCCGGGCAATCAGCGCCTTTCTCACAGCGCTGAACATCATCTCCTACGCCATGTACATATTCGACTATGGCGCCCCGGTCGGTCTGCGTCTCGCTCTCGCCAACCCTGCGAGCATCAAAGCGATAATCTCTCAAAACGGCAACGCCTACGTCGAGGGACTCGGCCATCCATTCTGGGACCCGATCGAAGCGCTCTGGGCCGATCCCTCACCCCAGAATTACGAAATCGTCCGGAACGGCGTCCTGACGCTCGAAGCCACGGTATACCAATACACCACCGGCGTCCCATCAGATGATCTGCCCCTCGTCAACCCGGCCGCATACACATACGATTACCTCAAGAACCTCCAGACCCCGGCTGATCAAGACCGCCAACTAGCTCTGTTCTATGACTACCGCACCAACGTAGCCAAGTATCCCGCATTCCAAGCCTATTTCCGCGAGTCACAGGTACCGTTGCTGGCAGTATGGGGCAGGAACGATCCAGCCTTTGTGCCAGCGGGAGCTGAGGCGTTCAAGAGGGATTTGCCGAGGGCAGAGGTGAAGTTTGTGGATGGGGGACACTTTGCGCTGGAGACGAAGGTGGAGGAGATTGCGGAGGAGACGTTGAAGTTTCTCAAGGGAATTGGATACTGACGTGCTCGGAGAATGCTCTTTGGTTTTTCTTTTGCCAGAGAAGCGAGCATGCTCAACTTCCCTCACGAAGGCATCCTCATTTCTAGTAAGCAAGATCGGCCGCTAGCACAAGGCAAAGGGATTCTTTTTCGAGTGGAGGAACATGACACATGTCGACAGTGCGTCAGTGAGTGGATGAAGATGATTCGCTGGGAGATAGCCACAATACCTAATATACGCATCGACCAGAAAATCAACTCAATACCTACACCACTTCGCTTTCACTCGCAAGATACTACTACTTCAACCTCTTTGTTACAAAATTGCCTGGTAAAATGTAAGTAAATTGAGCGCAAGAACTCAACAATAAACAGTCTCCCCAAGCGAGATATTAAAAAATTCCAAAGCGCCTGAGCAGAGATGCCCATTTCTCGCCTTGTAACTCCGTCACAATCTTTCCAAACCCTTCTATCCCACACTCCTCCACTATCCGAACTTTTCATCTCACATTGCAACAACAACAACAACAACAACCACTCCAATCCTCGACGTCGATTCTCCGATCCCACTTTCACCCTTCTTATCCCATACCGATACTTTAACAACTTCCCCCCAACCCTTCCCACAAAAAAAATCCCATCGCCCGAAAGCCCCCCCCGACATTCCATCCGACTGCCATTTTCGACATCACCCATACCATCCCATACCATACCATACCATACAATACCATACCATGATCATTCAATTCTCATCTCAAAGCAATCGCCCAGCACAATCAATCAATCAATCAATCAACAACAACAACCTTACCAAACTCAAAAAAAAGCCAAGAGCGTACTCTAAACTCGAAAAAAAGCCAAGAGCGTAAAGTACTCCAAAGACGACCATCACATCTTCAATCAAATGTTCCAGCAAGCAAAACAAAACAAAACAAAAGCGAAGCTAGCTAGTAAGTAAGTAAGTAAGTAAAACCACCGTACCGCTCGGGTACTAACTAAAGAAGAGGGGGGGGGGGGGGGGGGCTCGAATACCTAGGTACTTCCCACCCATCGATGACCCTCGCACATGCATGCATGCATCATGATGCCAGATGCCAGATGCCAACTCCCCTCCCTATCTATCTATAGAATCGTCCGTCCTTGCGAAATAGTGCGATTCGGTCCCTTCATTCAAGCAGTGCCATTCAAGTTTCAGCGAAGTATGTAGGGGCGCAGTTTGCGACAGAGGTGAGAGGGTGGGGCGGGGGGGTAGGGGGGAAAAAGGAGGGGGAGGGAAGGGGCCGAAGTTCTCGCCATTGTTTCGGAGTTGGGCCCACTCAAATGTATGGCCAGCCCGCCAAAGCCAGCGAATTTTCAAGGTGCGATGACTATGTATGTGTGTGTGAGAGAGAGAGAGAGAGAGAGAGGTAGGAAGACAGCTAAACGTCTTGCGCCTTTTTTTGCGGCCCGAAAAGTTCGGCTCGTTAGTCCCCCCCAAAAAGGGGAGCACAACAACAACAACAGCAGCCTCTATACTCAGTATCTGCAATGCGATTGGTTGCTGCCTATTCATATCGAATATCATCCAGATGGGATTCAAATCAAAGCGCACTTTGTGTGTGTATGCCAAGAGCAAGAATGGCTTGCTTTGAGCCGCGAGAGGACTCTCTCTCTCTCTCTCTCTCTCTCTGTGTGTCCAAGGCCCTTTACTCTATCAAAGCTTTCCGCTGAGGAAACGTGGGAAAACATCACATCTTGCTTGCTTGGCCGCTCAGCGCACATCAGATCGGTTTCTTATAATGACGGTAAGTTTCGTTCGGTCGTCTCATTTAATAATCTTCGCTCTCATGGCCTGCGGATGAATCACAGCAGTTGGGGTGGGTTCAAAGACCACACTCTTGATCTAAGTAAAATGCCCCAGGAACGAGGGATTTCGGTCTGTGAGTATCTTACAGCTCAGACGCTATCGGCTTTGAAACTCACAACCCACTAGAAATTGCAATAGAACCTCAATATCGGCTCTCAGAAACATGAACACCACTGTGGAACTTGCTCTGCTGAGCACGCTTTTTCATCCCTCTGTCAAAGTCCAAGCGAGTGAGGAACAATGGTAAGTTCATCTTGGAGCAAGTCCTTTTTATGTCAATACGCAAGTCGCCATTCCGCTCCTTTGATTCGCAGCATGTAATCAGAATCTTGAATCAGACGCGTTCTGAAGGGAGGGGCGCTGATCCGAGATATTCACAGCGCGGCAGAGATTCGCTGCAAGAATGAGAGTCAAGGCCTATTAGCGTCGTGCTGGAGCCAGTGTTCCTCACATCATCAGCAATAGGTAGAGATCGGGTGCCATATATAATGCCTCCCACTCCGACTTCTTCAAGTGCTTGCTCCTCCCCTAGCGCCAACACTGATCACCTCTTGGGGTCCAGGTAAGACGACGGCCAATACCATAGAGAGACTGAATCATATCGAACCTAGATTCACGTTTTACAACAGCACTTATCTGCCAAGCCTATGGCCCCGGGAAAAGTAGCGGTTCCTGTATAATTATACCCGCAGGCTGTTACGTTGTGCCTTCGGGCTACAATGTCGTACCGCAGCTGCACTGCACTCCGACGGCGACTTCTGGTAGCAACGTGGCCTCCAGCACTCCATTGATCATGCAGATCACTTCCAATAGCATGGCTTCTTCCAGCAGCGTACCTTTCGTCAAGCGCCATCCCTACCGTCATCTACGCCATGTACGCTGGCCGCTCCAAACAAGCAGTACAGCAGAGAGCCATGGGTTCGAGTTCTGCGTCTTCTACGCCCTCGGATACTGGTGGGACCACCACAAGCAGCGATTTCAATCTCGGCATCTCCATCCGCATCAATGCCTCCTACCGCCACAAACACCGAGCTCGGTGACTCCAAGCTCATCAACAGCGAGCTCAAGCGCTGTCCAAAGCTCCGCCTTTCAGGATGTAGTAAGGTGGTGTAGCGACGAGTACTGCAAGCGCGAGTAGTGCAGCACAAGCCTTCCCCCAGAACCCGACCACTGACACCCCGACTCCTTTGAAACAGGGCAGTTTCTGCTGCATAAGACGGTAAACCCTCCCCTCCCCACTGTGCCCTATTCTGTTTGCATTCTTTCGATTCAAAGGGCACATATTTTGTTTAGTACATTCGCTAATCAGATCTGTCCAGCTGCCCACAGCGGCAAAGGGCATGGCAGATGCAGGCCGCCTCCACAGCTCTCAGCGCTGAGTTAGCAATAATTCTGAGATCTTTGAGCGAGGTTGCAGCGACTCTCACATCCGCAGAGGCTCTCGCCGATACCGCTGCTGCCTTCACTTCTGAACTCGCTGCGGCTCAAGTTGCTGCAGCTGCCGCCCAAGCGATCGAAAAAGCAGGCCCCGACAGCCCGAGCCAATTTTCCAGCAACCATCGGCCAACCAGCCATCTGTGGGACAACCGTCTCCAACAGTCTGCACAAGTGAGAAGAAGGGAGTTTTTAGGATTGTCAAAAATGCGCGGACTATTTCCCAACTGTGGAGGACCGGGAGTTTTTATTTTCCTTCTATGCATGAGTTTGGCTACATTCTCATAACGTAAATGGGTATAAATGCGATTCCGCTGGGAATTCGAAGCACCGAAACTGGCTATGCCATGGCTGTCAGATTTTGTAGAAGCAAAACGCATGATAGAAGCCTGTGCATGTGGTCAGTCCATGATCCTCGTTCGGACGGAGCTGCATACTTGCTGCCTCCATTTCCTCTTTGCTGACCAGTAAAGGTCCTGCATCTCGGCCCCTGACACCCATACGTTCGCTCAATGGTCCAAAGACCGGAGAGTCTTTCTCCTCGCTCCAGACCTCGGTGAAGGGCTTTCGGTATTGCAGTTCGAGGTTGTAGTCTTCCGCTATGCTAGTAGTCAAATCGAAGTCAGTATGAAAATTTGTCATTTCGGGAAGATAAGTTCGTACGCTCGGAAAGCCTCCCAAGGGACTACATATTCCGGGATCTCTTCTACCGCCTCCTCCAAAAAATAGCTATACTTCCATCCGTATGGTGGTCGGAAGATACCATCGGTGGGTGTATCGCCAGGAAACCGGACTCGATATATGCCGTTGCCCCATTCCGCGACCTCTGGTTGCTGATCGTCCTTGGGTTCATTTGAACCTGGATCAGATCCGGCGTGGCTGTCTTTCTTATCGGCAGTTGTGTCAGAAATTTTGTCGTTCAACTCCTTCTGCTCCGGCTTGATTTTGTCGCCATTGAATGGTGAATCCGATGGTGGTACAGTGAGGACGTTGATAGCAGCTGCAATTTCCGTCTTGGAGCTCGATTCATTAGACCCCTCGACCTTCTTGGCAGCTGGTTCACCGTCCACCTCATCAACAGCTTTGCGTTTCCAGGATGGAGCTTGTGTTTCTTGACAGGCGCTTGCTGGAACTCTAGAAGGCGTTGAGCTGGGTGCAGCGTTGCTCTTTCCGTCAACCATACCTTTGGCATTCCCATTCGAACTTCTCGCAGCAACTTTAGCTTGGCGCTTGTGAAAATCTTCCACCCCTGAGCGAATTGAATCCGAGTTTGGTGCGACCCCGAGGAATCTCCCTCCTTTTTTCAGGCTACCAGCCACATTTGCCAACATTCCATTGGCTTTCGCTTCGTTTTCAAAGGCGTAGTGCATGCAGAACATCATTGAAACGACGTCAAAGCCACCACCAGGACCCCATCTGGAGCCAGGTCCAAATCCGACCTCGCGTATGATGGGTATATCTCCGAGAGAGTAAGTAAAGGCGTCTTCCGCGAAGAATTCGGCATCGAAAGTTCGCTGTGGTCTCCCTCCGTGGTGTCCTCCTCGACCTTCTCTGCCACCTCTACCACCTCTACCACCCCTTCCCCCACCTGATCTCATTTGCAGAAACCGCTCTCTCGCTTGATCGATCGAAACTTCTGCTGGATCTACTCCGACGTAAAGCTCGACTTGTTGCGGTGCTTGTTGCCATTTCCCAAGATCACCACCTTTCCCGCAACCAATATCCAATACCCGTAGTGGCAAAGGCTCCCTCCCAGGTTCGCTAGGCGAGAATTTGTGAATGATCGTACTTTTGATCCAGTTATTGAAGCTTCGTAGTCCCTTGATTCGGCTGTCTGTCTTGCGCCATTCCCTCCCACGCTGGGGTACGGCATTGTAATGCTGCCTCACGACTTCTTCGACACCTCTGGTAGCAGCCGCGTGCCTGTCCTCTTCTGCTCGTTGCTGCTGTCTATGTAGAACGGCTTCTGAGTCTGCTTTTGAAATACGAGCAGCGCCACCAGGGCGCTTACGAGGGCGTGAAGTTTCTGGGGGATGTTCTTCTTCTCGAGGACGTTTCGTGCCTTGTGAAGACATGTCTAGCACTAACGGATTATAGTGTAAGAAGGTTTGAAATAGCAAAGGCGGAGAGTGCCGGGTACTGTGAGGACCGAGGAGTTCTGTAGCGCCAGTTGAGACTTCTTCAAGACCATGGATTATTGACCAAGCGGGTGTGGTTCACAATTGAGGTTTCTCTCTCGGGTTGCTTACACTTAGAGTGAGAGGATTCAATGTGAGAGCTTGAAGTCCGTCCGCATTGGTGAATGCGCGCCAAAAAGGCAGCTGCTTCCGCGCGTCTAAGCTCCAGCAGTTTGATCACCAGCATCGACAACACCATTATATTCGGATATCTTCTTCTTACCCTCATCTATCGAAACGCTTCAAGTTCTCTAGTAGAGCTCAGGTTTTATCCCCACATCTACTTAGTCCCTCACGAGCAGCCGCCATGGGTTCTGACCCTCAATACGCCAAATACCCCGACCTCTCCCTTGCCCAAGACATCTTCACCCTCACCAACCCCTCCTCCACGCAGTCCTCACGGCAGACCTCCCTCCAGAAGCTTCAAAATGCCATCTCCGAGCACAAAATGGCGCCTCTATATCGATATCTCGCTCATCCAGCGGAGGGTATTCTGAACGCCTCGGGCGAAGGCACTGCACGAAAGACCTCTGTACCTGGTTCGCGAAAAACAAATGGAGCCGCGGGTATGGTAGCACGGCGAAGAAATAGTGGGACATTCGACTTTCCTTGGGACGATGCGCTATATGAGAAGCTGAAGGCCGAGAACGAGAAGGAGCTGGAAACTTTCCAGAAAGAGGAGGAAGATGCCGAGGAAAACGCTGGTGAAACGGAGGTGCAAGCGGCGAAAGGAAAGAGAGCAGAGTTCTGGGCTAGAGTCGGCGATAAGGTGAGTTTTCGAGGTGCTCGACTGCTTACAACCCAGCGGCTGACAATGCTTTGGCTATAAGGAAAAAGCCCTCGCCTCTTATGAAGCGGTTTTCGAAAAGACCGGAATCCTCGGTACAAAGATTGACCTCGTCCTCGCTATGATCCGCATCGGCATATTCTTCGGCGACAGACTGGGCGTGAAGAAAAACGTCGACAGAGCCAAAACCCTTGTGGAAAGCGGCGGAGACTGGGATCGTCGAAACCGCTTGAAGGCATACCAAGGACTACACCTACTCACCACACGCTCCTACAACCTCGCCGCTCCTCTCTTACTCGACTCTCTGTCAACCTTCACAAGCTATGAACTCTGCTCCTACTCATCCCTGGTCGTCTACTCCGTCCTCGCAGGTTCGGTATCGCTGAAGCGCGTGGACTTCAAGACCAAAGTCGTCGATGCGCCCGAAATCCGCGCAATTCTCGGTGATGGCGAAGATAAGCTTTCCGCGCTCTCAGGCATAGCAGGAGGAGGGTCCGGCGCGGGCGACGAAGAAATGAAAGATGCACCGTCCGCTACACCAAAGCCAGCCTCCACCGCCGTCAACCTAACAGCGCTAGGCTCGTCAACAGCCCCACAAGAAGCCGAAGCGCCGGTCGATTTCACATCATTGGCAGGGCTGAAGCGAAGTCTGTACGACGGCAACTACCAGTCCTTCTTCCTCTCCCTCGCAGCCGTCGAAGAGAACTTCCTCAGCCAAGACCGCTACCTGTACGAACACAAGGGATGGTTCGTGCGCGAGATGCGGCTGCGAGGGTACCAGCAGCTGTTGCAGAGCTACAGAGTCGTAGGCCTCGGCAGCATGGCGCACGACTTCGGCGTCTCCGTTGATTTCCTCGATCGGTTCGTCATCTCTTTCCCCACCCATCTTCTCACGTCCCCCTTGTCTTTCGCTCTGCTCGTAAGCAGCATGTAGCTGACTGACTTTTCTCGCTTCACAGGGATTTGGCCAAATTCATCGCCGCAGACCGCATACCCTGCACCATCGACCGCGTCAACAAGATCATAGAAACGAACCGGCCCGATGACAAGAACAAGCAGTACGCCGACGTGGTCAAGCAGGGTGACGGGTTGATTACGAAGTTGCAGAAATACGGGCAGGCGGTGAGATTGAGGGGAAGTGAGAGGGGATGAGCTGTGCAATGGAAGCCAAGATGGAGCTGTGGGGGAGGTGGATGGGACTATTGTTGTATTTGTAGCATAGAATGCGCTCCGGTGGGCTCGTTCGATCCAGTCATCCAATCGAATATCGAAGCGATACCACTGCGAACACAGATTCCAAATTGAGTGGCGATTGTTCAATTTTATTACTCGAAATTTGGAGTAGTACTGTCCATGTATCTACATCAACATCTCACCCCCTATCCAATCCAATCCAATCCAATCCAATCTCTTCTCCAAAGAAACATCCATCTCACTCCTCCCTAAACTCATCCATAAACCCCCTATGAAACTCCCTAACCCTGCCCACCCACTCCGTGCCCGGTGCCAAAAACGTAGTCCGGAAATGGAGCGTCCCCTCCTTCTGTCCGAAGCCGGAGCCCGGCACGACGCAGACACCGGTGGCGTCGAGGAGGCGGAAGCAGTAGAATTCGTCGGGGGCGCGCTTTTCTTTCTTCGCCTGGTCGATGGCGCGGGGGGAAAGGGTGATGGTTGGGTAGAGGTACATTGATCCCTGATGCAAGCGGGTGGTGTCAGCAACTGTCAAGAGCAGGCATGGATACGTAGGAAGAGAAGAGGGGCGATGATGAGAGAACCCGTACCTGCGGTTCCTGACAAATGACGCCCTCCATCTCCTTGAATGCCTCGAACAGCGCCGTCGCGCGCTTTTGTAGTCCTTGTGCTATGCTGTCGTATTCTTTCTTATACAGAGGATAGCTCGGATCCCCTTCCTTGGGTGGATTCACCTGCATTTCCACAAGGCACTGTCCCACAACTGGCGCACAGAGCATGATAGACACAAACTTGTAGATCTGCGCCTGGACCTCCTTGTCGAAACCAATGAGCTCGAAATAGCCACCCCGGTGGCCGCATTCGCCTACCATGCCTTTCGATATGCTGTTCAACGAGGCAAGTTCGACGTTATCGAACTTCTTTGGTTGTTCCTTTTGTAGGTCACGGAGGCCTTTTTTGAAAGAAGTGAATTTGCCGATGAATATGTTGGTTTGGTATACCTCATCCGCCAACACCACTAGCTTCTCTTCTGCCGCAAATTCGATGACACTGCGGACGTCTTCAGAAGAGAGACTAGCGCCAGTGGGATTGCCAGGGTTTATAACGACGATTGCACGCACATCTGTGCCTTCTTTCTTCGCCTTTTGGTATGCATTTTTGATAGCAGAGAGGTCTGTACCCCAAGCTTTGCTTTCGTCAAGGTAATAAGGCACGCAGCGGGCGTTTAGTACGGCGAGCGTGGCGGTGTAGAGGGGGTATTGTGGTATGGGTACTAAGATCCCGGTTTCTGGTTTGGCGCAGATGACATTCATGAGGGTGTTCACGCCCGACGAGGCACCAGCGCTTAGAAAGATGCTGCCTGGGTCCGAAGGGTATCCATCTCTTCGTTCGATGTACGTGGCGACACTATTGCGAACGCCCGGCACGCCCTGACTCTGACTGTATGCACCGACGCTGTTGACTTCACTAAGAAGCCAGCGCGCGCGGTCAATGACATCTTGCTTGTAGCCCAGGCTTTTTATCAAGACCTCCTCGTTCTCTAGCAGGGGTGGGTATTCGAGTATGCTGAGCACTTGGCGGAAGAAGGTGATTGGCTTTTGGTCGAGTTGTTGCGGATTGCCGATGTTGGCGGAGATGACTTTGTCGAAGGGGAGGGATTCGTCGGGTGGGGTTGGCGGGTGCCCTTTCTTTAACTTGGCTCTGTATGATTCTGCTCGAGTGGCGAGTTCGCCACGGACGGCGTATTGAGCTTCTCGGACATGAGGATTGATGTTGTTGATGTTGAGACTGCGGAGCGGGGTGGAGGAGGACATGGTGCGGTGAGAGGGTTTGTGCACTGTTGGGGAGGATTTGAGAGGGACTGTTGATTCCAGTTGTTAGCAAGGACTTCAGCGTAGGTATAGTAAAAGCAAATATGCATTTCTTTTTCACAGTCGCACGCCCCTTGAATAGGCGGGCGCCGGTATCGGAGGAATCAAAATGAGAGAGTTAATTAACCTAGAGTGGGAATGTCTCGAGCCGCGGAGATAGTTCTCAACAGTGCGGAGCAATTGTGTTGGAGCCTGCGTGAGAGAGTATCTGATCTGATGAGGATGGATGACGACGATATCGATATTGCAGACATTGTCTTGATTCGTGGGTGGAATTAAATAGCGGGAGAACTCGTTAGCTAGGGCAGATTGCTTTTTAGATCTCAAACTTGGACAATAATGCCTTGACCGTGATCAATGAGGTCTCGGGAGCGTGGCTACTGGTAAGATGAGTGTGTTTGCACAAGACAGTCATCACTACTCTGTACTTATCTTCAGGTGGGGTAGGGTCCACTTTAGTTCAAGGAAGTCATGCCAATGACACGTATAGAATCTTCCGAGGTCAATCAGAGCAACATACAGGATTAGAGACACTTCTCACGGGTGTCTCCGGTCAGGATCAAGAGTGTCACTACAAGCGAAGTAAAAAGAGTGTCTCAGAGGATCCAATGAATGATCTGATACAATTGGTGGATGGTGTAGGTAAATACATCAAAATCATGCATGATCGAGATACCTCTCCTCATCTCATCCCGAGGTATAACAAAATCAAGACAATTGGACCGGCTTCAATGACAATATGCTCGTGAGAAATGTATTCGCTCAAATATCAACAGATATCTAGTGCGCCATAACAGCAATCTTCTGGTCAGCAGCAACGGCACCATCAAAATGGTACAGTGGCTCCAATCTGGCGCTCTTCTTCATGAGAATGTAACGCTTAAACCACCATGGCAATGCCTGGGTGAGCTGGTATTTTACGTGGACCCGCGTGGGCACCGCGAAGACGTAGTCTAATTCTTCAAGTGTGCGCTGCTTCGTCTCTGGTACGAATAGGAAGATGAGGACCAAAGCGGTAAGATTGAGCCCGGCGTAGAAGGCGAAAGCCCCTACGGGATGGAACACCTGGAGGATCCGTGGGAATGAGATGGAGAGAACGGCGGCCCAGAAGAGGCAAGTGGCGACGGCCCAGGACATGCCGACTTCACGGTGAGAGAGTGGGAAGACCTCAGCGGAGTATGTGAACGGCACGGGACCTTCGCCTGGGGAGTAGAAGGCGGCGAAGAGGAAGATGAAGAAGGCGATGAGGCCAAGATGGGCTTTTTCTTGTTCTGGGATGATGAAGCAAAGACCGGCTGCAAGTAAAGTCCATGCCATGTTGGGGAAGGTGAAGAGGAGGAGAGCACGGCGACCCCAGGTATCAATAGTCCAGACAGCGGGCCAGGCAAAGACGAAGTTGACGAGACCGAATCCGAAAGAAGCGAGAAGGGCAGTCAAGTTGTCGGCACCAGCGTTGACGAAGACGGTTGAGGAGTAGAAAGCAATGATGTTGATACCGCACATCTGTTGAGCCAACATGACGGTGAACGAAGCTCCAGTTGCACGTCGGACACGGGGAATTGTGAAGAGTTCGATGAAGCGGGTGACGTAGTTGCTCTTGCCAATGATATCGGCCTCCTCTTGAATTTGAGCGTGGATGTAGTAAAGATCACGAGCCGCTTGGAGAGGAGTGTTTCGGAGACGGCAGAGCGAGCGGAAAGCGTTGGAGTAGCGGCCCTTCTTGATGTACCATCGAGGTGATTCGGGGCAGAAGTAGACACCAACGAGTAGAGGAAGGGCGGGAAGCATGGCAGATCCCAGTTGTAGACGCCATGCGATGGCCCCGACGTTGTAGACAGCCAAATTGGCGCAGAAACCGAGGAAGATACCGAAAGCGGTCCACATTTGCCAACTCATGACCAATCCACCTCGGATTGCAGCTGGACAGTTCTCTGCAGCGTAGATTGGCACCGTCGAAGCCTTGGCACCCATACCAACACCGAGGAGGAGACGAGTGACGAAGAGTTGCGGCCATGTTTGAGTGACAGCGGAGCCAATGACGGAGAGGAAACAGAAGATGGCAGCGAAGAAGATGGTTCCACGACGACCGAAGAAGGCATTGAGAGGGTCAGACGCCCAGCAGCCGCTATCAGTCCCCGTCAGCTTCTGAAAACATCACACTACTACGGCGTAGGTTGTATGCTTACATGAACGCAGAGCCAATGTAGGGTCCAGAATTTACAACACCGACAATCCACGAATTAGTCCCATAGTCCACACCAGGCACAGGCCCAGTCTTGGGAATCGAATTGGGAACATTGAAGTCAACGGGCCATGACAAGTTGGCACCGTTGGAGCCAGTCTGATCCCAACCCTGTACAGCAGCGCCAATGGAGCAAAGGATGACGGTGAAGTAAAGCGCGCCTGGCTGACGCCATTTGTGAAGGACTTCGTTGCGAAGCGCATCGCGTTCGACTTCGTCCAGCTCTGCAATTTGCTCGAAAGCTGGAGGATCCTGTGCCACTAGAGCACCTTTCTTCAATAAAGGGATCATGTCCTGCATGCCTGCCTCTTGGGCAAATTGCTCGACATTGTAAAAAAGAGTATCGCGAGGAATACCAGCCAGAGGGTTTTGGATTCTGTGTGGTTGAAGATCAGGCTGAGTTTGTTTAGTTGAAAGCGGGGTCGGAACTAACCTGGCAGTAACGTTGCGGTTTAAGCTCACGGACTGTTGACGAGAGCCATGTCCACCAACATCTTTTTCTTCATAATGGTCAGGGCTACCATCAAGTCAGCATCTATCTGATGTTCTCATCTTGCGATAGTCGGGTAATGCTCACCTTTGGTCGACGTGCGCCAAGTCGCCCTTCTCGTTGTAGTCGGCCATGGTACTTGACACTCAAGCCGGTATGATTGACTTGAAAGGAGACAAAAGATGTGAGGAAAGAGGGAAAAAGGTAACAAGGAAAGAAGATGGGGATAACCTTGGTGCCGACGGACTGGAGTAAATAAGAGAAAAGAAAAGGAAGCTGAGGGGCTGAGTTACATATATGTACGCAAACGGGGTTGTGTCACGCAGGGTGACTTCTGGAATGCTCGGCCGTTTACGACACAACCAGACAGAAAACCTAGGGCCAAAGGAGTGAAGGCTACTGCCGATCCTACAAGCATTAACACTCGTTAGTGGAGGGTGGTTGCATGAGCTTGTCGTTTATTGGTTAGAAGAGCTCTTGGCCATTGTCTCTTGACCTTTTTTTTCCGGGGAAGCCAGAGTCAATTTGCCTGCCTCGAGCAATACATACCAACACGCTTGATGAGTGGACTGCAATTGGCGCCATCTCGCACAGTTGTAAGCAGGTCGTACTGTCAACAAGGAAAGCTGAGGGTATTCTTTTTTTTCCGACCGTCTCCCTGCATAGTCCATGCCAAGAGAGTCGCAATGGATCTTGACTAGGAAAGACAGGAGGTGCGACCTGCATGGAGGCGATCCCTACAAAATCCGGTAGAAGAGGGGAAATTGCTGGGTGAATTCAGAATTCTGACCTTGGCTCTTCTCTCATTGGTCCCGGAACAATATCATGAGCCATGTGGCATGATTATGAACGTTATCTAAGTGGATCTTTCATCCAGGTGAGAAGTTATCAGATCCACTTCTGTATGTAGCCTTGCCCAAGGTCTTGCCAATTAGCCCTCACCTCCTCAGCCTTCTCAGCCTTCTCAGCCTTCTCCGCATCTTGTAGCCTCGGCTTACATGAGACACATGACTGTAATACTTTACCTTGTCTGTGCGGTCAGCTTTGCGCAGCGTACTACGTAGGACGGTGACCGCAAGCGACAAGTCTTTACGTTAATGAGCAATGTCATGTGTCTTGATGAAAGCTGTTTTCGTCAAGCGGTAGGAGTGGCTAGCGTTTGGCGCACGGGCTAAGGAGCGGCTCCAACTTTCAGAAAGTGTGATAGGTAGGACAAGGCCCTGGGGAGAGAAAGTCTGGGGAATGCAGGGATCTTCCTTCTGCTCGCCACCAGTTCCTGAATTCTCGAGATTCCAGAGTCCTTAAGACTTTGTTAATCTCGTGACGCCGTTGCGAATTCTCCAAAGTATCGCGCTGACCAATGCACCTTTCCATTGTCGTTCCCTCGCCCAGAACCGCGAATCAAACTTTCGATGACTGTAGACACAGATGCGTTCCAGCACTGAGAAGATGGGTAAAGCTCAAGCCAGGCGCTGAGCCAGAAAGGCTCTTGACACTAACAACAACGAAATCTCCGGCTCTCCACGTACTCATGGACCCTGACTCGCGTGGCTGTTTCACCACCATTTGAAACCCTTGTGCCCGACACCTGGCTTCCTTCATTTCAACGACACCATCTCTGTAAGGGTGGCACTCTCTTTGCATTGACTCTTTCATGGTACTACCTCACCTCATGTACATGACAACATCAATAGAACATGCCGTATTTCGACGCAATACCATAAAGTAGTCTCGTCGGCAATTTTAATGGCAATGTTTGCCCCTAGCGACCTCTTGTCCACCACCTCGTAAGCTCTCAACTAGCTTTGACAACCTCAGCTCTTTTCACACCAGAGAAAACCATATGCAAGTGCTTTCCTTTCACCCGGTGAGCCAGCCTGAAAGGGCGGATTCATACATCCGGGGTTTCTAGCGGCCTTCTGGAAACTCGCTTTCATTCAATTTAGCCACGAATCAGAACCAGTCTAGGTAGATAAGATCTGAGTAAGGAAATGCGGAACGTGACCTCATGAGCCTGCAAGGGCGCAGGCTGACCAATCAACAAACGTTTGATCCTGATCGATCTTGTGACCAAGGACTCATCGCTACCAACGACGCGGCATCACTTTATTTATGAGGCTCTTCGGAGACGTACCCCTGGCTAGGGTTCGAACTGCCAACTTGGCCTCAAGATACGCTAAGCTATCCTGGACCCCAACTTGGTCCCATTGGTCGAAGATTCAAGCTGGGTCTATTTCGGTGTATCATTTTACCCATCGATCAAGGGGCTTTTGGGACTGAAACGTACAGAAGAAGCGGTCCTTGATTTTGATAACTCCTTGAAATTTTTTAAGAACGATGACAGCAAAAATATGGGCTTCTTGAGAAGTGATACCATCATACGTTTCTTTCGTTTTTTATTATTCTATGGTAAGCGGGATGAGCCTCGGCAATTTATTGGCAAATTGACCCGTTGGCCAGCTTGTTGCCAATGGTTTGCAAACTGGCCTATACTCTTAACCCTACCCTTGGTAAGGCATTCCTCGGAGAGCCTCAGCTTCAGCATGGGGCATGAGATGTGGGGGTGGTCGACTAAGATCCAGAAAGACCTACATTTGATTCGGTCTCACAGTCCACTTTTGTAATAGAAGCCGCTGTAGTGACGACATGCTATGATCCAATACTCGTTTAAACGCCGACTCTTTCTTTCACTCCATCTATTCTACAGCGTTGCCAGGCTCATTTCATTGCTTTTTCCACATCATCCATTTATCTCCGAGGTAGAGATCAGCACCTCAGTTTCACAACTGGCGTATATACGATCCATTCGAAGTCATGTACTATAGATACTTCCTCCATCGCAATTGTAGCGGGACGAGAATCACGGGTAAGACGCTGACAGCCTCTCCAAGTCCAGCATACTGAGGAGGCAAACGTACATGTATAAAGGCGCCAGCCGCAAACAAAATAGCAACGAGGTTATAGACTGCAGCCCAAGTGAAGTTGAAGACGATCTGGCGGTAAGAGTCTCGGGACAGGTCTATAAGAACGAGAATCCCCAACAGAGAAGGTCTGATAAGCACAGCGTCCCCTGCCGTCCATGCAGTACCGGTACCACTATCAATATGCACGCCAACACTGGCCTGAGCAAGAGCGGCCGCATCATTGACTCCGTCGCCGCAGAAAAGAACGGTATTATCGTCAGCTTGCATGAGCTCCTTGACATACTGCTGCTTCTCTTGGGGCGTATACCTAGCCCTGACAGCTTCTTGAGAAACCCCAAGCTTGAGGGCCACCTTTTGCACTGCACCCCTCTCATCGCCACTTATAATTGACACGGCTATGCCTCGCTCAACCAAATTAGCAACGACAGTACTGGCATCATCGCGCAAAGTAGCCTCCAGCCCGAATGTGGCAACTAGTCGATCTTCTTGAGTAGCACACACAACTGTGAGATTTTTGGCGAGAAGGGATTGTACAGGCGGTAAGTTTTCTACTCTCAGCCATCGAGCATTACCAATGCGCACAGTCTGCCCATTGCATATGCCTTCGATGCCTTTGCCTACGACCGGCGTGACATGAGCGACAGTAGCAGGCTCAACGCCTGCAGCTTTAAGGTGCTTGGCCAGCGATGACGATACCGGATGATCTGACTGGCTCGCCAGAGCGAACACGACAGCAGCACTCAAGCTTGCAGTCTCACCATAGTATTCTTCGCTCACCACCGATAAGCAACCTTGCGTCAGAGTGCCTGTCTTATCAAAAACCACATGGGTCACGCCTCTGGCCACCCTCATTGCTTCCGCCGCTCTGAAGACCACACCATGCTTTGCTCCCACCCCACTAGCGATGACGAGGACCATGGGCACAGCAAACGCTACAGCACATGGACAGCATACAACAAGTACCGAGACGGCATATTGTATGGCGTTCAAGATGGCCGAACTTGTCGTCTCCTCTCGTATTGTTGTTCCTACTGTGAACCAAATAACTAAAGTCAACATGGCGAGCGTCGCACTGGCCGGCACTATCCACCTGGCGACCTCGTCGGCGATCTGCTGAATTTTGCTCCTCGAATGTGTCACCTCCTCGACCACCTCTGCGATCTCGTCAATTGTATTGTTTCCCGGTAATCGAGTAACTTCGACAAGGACGGCGTCACCGAAATTGACGGACCCTGCGATGACCGATGACCCAGCTGATTTTCCCACCAAGCTTGCCTCCCCAGTCAGCATGGATTCGTCGAATTCGGAGACTCCATAGACAATGGTACCGTCCGTCGCGGCGGGACAGCTAGGCTTTACTCTGAACGTATCGCCCAGCTGCAGTAGGCGGACATCGATTTCCAATTCTCTCTCAATACACGGGTTTGGAGTATCGACGAGGAGAGCGGACGGAGGCTGCAATGATTTGATAGAGCCAATTCTGAAAGCGCTATGGCAAGCAAATTCACTCATCAATCGTCCCAGCATTATAAGAGTTATAAGCAGGGCACTAGTTTCGAAGTACATCCCGGACACAAGACGCGTACCTTTTACCTCGCATATGAAAGACGCCACGGAAAATCCAAACGTAATAGACGTGCTCAAGACGACTAACAAATCGAGATCAATCACTCGGTTCAAGATCAAACTCCGAAAAGCTCTCGGATAGAAGGGCCCAACCACTGTGATCTGAATCACAGTCGCCAATGCGAGAGACACGGCTCCGTATGCAATCGTGTGCTTTGGGAGCGGCGCCCACGCTAGGATCAGTATTGGGATAGTTAGTAGAGAGGAATATGCTGTGGTGTATGCTGTTGCTCGGATATCCACGGGAACCTCATCATGAGATTTCGGAGGAGCCAGGCTGATCGGACTGTCCAAATCCGTGTTCAAGGCCTTCAAAAGCTGCCGGGCACCTATAATTTTCGCATCATACTTTACGCAAAAAGTATCCCTGGTATACTGCGTCACATCCTTGACCCCGATTGGGAGCATAGCTTCTGCCGCAAAGTCCCCACCAATGCGCGATGCCACAACAAAAAGCTCTTGCCACCCATCTCCAATTCTTTGACAGGCGCGCCCAGTTGAACCTTTTACGGAATCGATGACATTGCGAACCGAAGACTTAGCGAGGTCGAGGTCAAATTCCGCTTGCAGAAGAATAGTGTTCATTTGCAAGTTGTGAATAGAAGGCATCGACTCGAGAGCTTTTGAGATCTTGTTGGTACAGCCTGGGCACTTGGATCCTTGAAATTTGAGGATTACGTGCTCAGTGTTCGTCAGACCTTCTTCGATGTCATTAAGCACATGTTCTCGCCGTGTCCGTAAGCTTTGAGCTCTGGGCATGGGCATGGGCCGATTATGTTCATGACCAGTGATGCTATGTGAGTCCAACTGCTTCTCGGTCGTGCTACCTTCACACGTCCTCTCGTCTCGCCTTTGCTGCTCGCTGCAGCAGTCTTCTCCGGCACATTGACTGGTTGTTGAGGTTTGCGAAACATTACCATCGCTCGATCCATCTTTGTCACTGTGAGAAAGCGACATGTCTTGCCCAAACACTTACAATGTTCTCGCCTCTTGCTGTCGTCTTCCAAATAATCGAAGATACTTTGTTTTCTCTGCAAGGCAGATTGTCGGTTGGTATGGAACAATGCTAACAAGGCAGGAGGCCACTCGTTTCTTATTCATTCCACAAATGTTCCTGAAACATCTTCGAAGAAGGCTCGGATCGCTCTGACCTGCAGGAACCCGTCATAGGTCAAAGCGTCGAGTGCATCATTGGTCATCATCCATGATGGAGAGGCTCTTATCGGCATTAGCCGCAATGCGCACAGAGCGTTCGACGCAGCCCTGATACACGCAGAGCGTCGCTTGGGCGGATGCCCGGTTGAATATACAAATCGATTCGAACATATGCTGACTCTTCATGTTGCATCTGAAGACCTAGAGTTGAATGTTCGTGCTCAGTAAGTAGACATGTTGCCACAAAGCGGATGCTAAATATTGCACGCCCCGATTACCTCAAGGCCACAGTCTTAATTATACTGCAGGACTGCGCCGAGGAGTCGTCAACGAATTCTCTACTGCAGATCGCTGGCGGTCGAGCTCCAGTATTCAACAGCCGCTGATCACAAGCGTAGAGCCGCCCCATCTTTGCGTGGAAAGAAGTCAACATCGCCGAGCCCACTCAACCAAAGCCAGCGACTCTAAGCATCATCGTCCCATTCGCGCGACCCGGGTAACCATCCACAACGTCATCCCAAACAGCCCATCCACCATGCACCAAAATACCCCCAATCCCCAACCCTTCATTCCCCTCCCACTGGACTCCCTTCTCCAATGAGCGGTCCACGCAACCGAAACACCGACTCTCCGCCGTGCGGATCCCCCAACCCCAACCCCAACCCCAACCCCCCTCTCCCCCACTTTTTCAACAAATAGCAGCAACAGCGATGACGCACCGTCCCCTTCGCATAACCTACCTACCTATCTCACGCGCACAAACGCTCGCTTTTTCTTGAAACTCGAACTCCAGCGGCCGACAAGTCTGCCGTTCGGCCCGGCCGTACAATACCGCTCAGACTGTGTTCACGGAGGGTATAGTACCATAACCGGCATCGATCGACAGGTTCGTTCTTCCGTACCCAGAAAAGATAATCTTTCGGCCGCACGGGTTATAGATTACGTATGCGGGGAAAGCACAGCCGTCGAGCCATGTGTGCGGGATAGATCAAAAGTCAAAAGTTGGGGGATTCTGGCTGCAGTCGGTCCTCTACGATCGATGACGAGGAAGGAAGGAAGGAAAGGCGGGTTTCGGGGACCTGCACGGGGTGATGGATTCTCAGACGCGCGTGGGTCGTGGGTTTCATGACATTGACACGCCCGGAGTTTCCATGGAAAAAGGCGATGTCGGAAACATGGAACGAGGTTTGTCGGCCATGTTGTGCAGCTTCAAAGATGTCGCTGGCATTACAACATATCAGGCAAAGGAGAAAATTAAACAAAACCGACAAAAGAAGAAAAACCAGAGCGGAAAACGCTAGAAGAAGGTTGCACTTTACCGCACTCGTATTACCCTAACGGTTCTACCTACCTATGATGTGGGAGGGTATCATACCTACCCATCTATGACACCTAGAAGAGTCGCCAAGATCAAAAAACGCGAATAGCATCGCTTGGATCGCTTTTCTCTCTCTCTCTCTCACACACACACAACCCTTTTGGAAAGGGCCTTTGATCCGCACGCTACCATACGTCAGAATGACAAAAAAAAAAGGGGGGCGGTGAGCTCATCAGCCTTCTGCCCAATCGTATCAGAACCAGCGTAGAACGCTCTGTGGGGAAAACCGGGGGCCGAGGGCCTGATAAGATATGTCTATGCAAGAAGGGGGAAAAATTCCTCTATCCCTTGTTGATAACAATTCCTTTCAGCCTACCCAGACACACGTCTCACAAGCAAGGTTCGCGTCGCACTGCATCTCATCTCCCACCATCCTTCCTCATCCCATCGAGGCAATTGTCTTGCTTACGATCTCGCCACCCTTTCGCTTACTGCCTCTCCCCTTCCCCTTGGCACGCAGAGTCCCACTCCCAGTCCCGTGAGCGCGTTTTCGATGCTGCCGCACTCTCATCTTCCTATTTCTCGTCTCTTCTTGGCCAAAGGACGGCATCGCAGCGGCTTTCCGTCCGTCGTTGCTATGGGATGCTCGTGGAACAGTTCCCCCTGCCTCTGTCCCAGGACATGTGGAATCCTCCACCGTGTTCGTGTTCATGTGATCATGGGGCGCAAGCTCCGGTGTAGAAGATTGGAAGTTGGAAATGGCGCCACGTTCGTCATCGCCATAGTATCCATCATCATCTGACCTTTCAACCCGGTAGCTTGAGCCAGGTAGAGGATGAACCTCTGACGACAGGGACAACCATTCCGGCGATGGGCAAGGGAAGCGCGCAGCGCATTTCCGACAGGTAGAGGCATGATTGCGCTGCAGCCAAGTGCATTCGGGGCATGAGAGGTCCTGGCAAGGACGCCGTGTCCGACTGTCTGCGGGTTTCTTTTGAGCATGAAACGCATCGCCGCAGAGGCAGCAGATCGTCAAAGGTGAAGTGGGCCGATCGAGATGATTGTGATCGGCTCCGGGGCCGGTGGAGGGTGGGATGCTGACATGGGGCGATATCCATGTATCGTCGAAGGTGGGCATGTTGGAAGCAGACAGCAATGTGTTTTATGGTGGGAGGGTATGGGTATTGCAAAGTCCTCGGCCGTGACCGGTTTCTGGGTTGATTGGACTGCGTGGATGGGCAACGCAGATGAGCTTGTCCTGGCATAAAGGAGACCTTGTAGCGCGAGCAAGGCTACAAAGTGCCGACGAGACACACAAAGCGGCGAAAAAGAGTCCTTTGTCTTCATGGTCAGTGTCAAAGAGAGGTACGACAACGACGGAGGAAAGCATTCGTCCTAACAGAGACAGTTGTTCAGCTTTGTCAGCACAATGTCTCCAATTCAGAGCACATGTCTCACAGAGCCCACCGTGCAGAAAGACCAAGGATAGGCTTGAGATGCTGCGATGGTGACATCCCAACTCTGGCCAATCGTGGATCTATTGTCGTGGGCCGATCGGCTTGAGTCCATCATATTACTCCTCAGGCAAAGCCTTGAACTTGCCTCTCGGTTTCGAAGATTTCCCATTGTCCGTGTTTGGCGACGTTGAGAGTGCCGGTTCGGCTCGAACGAGATCAGTTGTCCAATTCCAGTCTCTTGAGACAGCCTGCCTTGGCCACTCGACCGCTGAAAGCCATATGGGTGGAAGTATTCGATATATGGCCTCGAACAATTGAGCACCTCGACCTTGTATCCACCACTGGCCATCGCTGCTATAAACAAGGAAGGCGTAGTGTGCAAGGATAACCAGTGCCATTGGATCTTTCTTTTCCAGCTGGGCGATGTAGGAGGCTTGAGCCATGACTAGCCAAGTAAAGATCAAGCCTGACTCGCCCCGTACGACAGTATGTATCTCAAACGCTCTTTTGAGGCCACGAATCGTTGAGTCGTAAAGCTCTCTCATGCTTGCATCAGGCGTATCTCTCTCATTCTTTTCAGACAACAGTTGTAATGAGGTACTCATGTCTTTGGGGAGCGGAGACATCTTGGAATTCCAATTATAGCCAATGAGGCCTCCCAAAGCCCCCCGAGTAATCCATTCCTGTGCACTGTGGAGGACTGTTTTGACACCTCGTATAAGTACAAAGACATTCAATATGTCATCCACCGGTGTAGATGGCAATGCAAGCTGTTCTTTATGAGGGAATGCGAATGCCAGCACGGGAATTACGCACGAGAGAGCAAACAGCGCATGGCAATTATTGGGGGTGACGTCGTTAAGAGCGGATATGGACGTTGAGAGGGCTAGGTTCCGATGGTTGGCCGCTACTCTCTCGTAAAGGTGGCGCTGCGCAGGGTCAAGGTACATGAGGTTCACCGCTGCTATGGCAAGCAAGGCGTGCAAGAGGAATTCGTGAGACATGGCTTCTCTTGGGACGGCAACTTGCCATATCTGTTGCTTCGATGGTATATTTGATAATGAAAAGCAGGTGATCGTGGTAAAGTGATGTAAAAGTTCCAGGTCAAGACGGGTAGGAACGTAGACGGATTTTAGAGCGATGTGGCCATTGAGTCCGTACAAAGGACCATGAATCCCATTCAAGGACGATCCAAAGAACGGGTTTGTAAACGTTTCCCCACTGGGAAAGAAGACTCCTTTACTGTTCGGAGCTGGCGCCGACGTGGAGCCAAGCAAAGATGGTGTGTTGCTAGTGTTCGAATCAAGAAAGCTGCATCGCGAATCAAGGCGTACGCATTTGCCACAGGCGGGCTGCTTCTCGTCACACTGGCCAAAGCAGTCAGCCTGGGACGGAGTGTGCGCAAGTACAGTCTCGCTTCGTAACAATGGAGCTTGCATAGAGTGGAAGGATAATCATCGGGGCTGGTGACTGCCATCGGTTTCGCTGCTGTTGTCACCGATCCAAGCCAAAAAAAAAAGAAAGTTCACACCAGAGTCAGGATCTCCTCTGAGATGCGCCATCATAGCACTATTGGACCGGCGCATCCTAACGTACCCCAGGACCAGTCTCCTAGAAAGACGATCGGCGCCATCGTACCTCCCTGAGAAAGACCTCTAGATCAACGCCGAGGTCAAAGTAATAGCCTCTGAAAGGACGATATGAACATTCATATCAGTTTGACAAAGCTTGGGTATGATTGTGGTCGTGATATATAGATGGAAGAGAGGTTTCTCTAAGTTCTGCGTTTAGGCGTTGCCTATAATTTCAATCAAATCCAGCCTCAAGCTGCGCCCGATTAAAGACCATTAGGAGTGAACGACCACTCATAAGGTGAGCAAGGGATCGCTGGCCCACTTGCTTCATGAATTTATTTTGGTGGCAGCAGCAGCACCAAAATCGGGGGAAACAGCCAGTGTTTATACAGAAGGGGGAGAATGGACGAACCAAGACGAGGAGATTCAAGGGGAGATGGTAACATACCTTCACCTTTCTAGCCTTGCACTGGGTGCAGCCATGGCGGGTCTTTTTATGCAAGCGCCTTGATGGCATTATGACAAGGATTTTAAGAGATCTTGTGCCGAGTACATCAGACGACCGGTCAAAAGGCAGGCCAACGGTAAAATTCTAGAGCAGCAAATGGAGAAATCGACAAGTAAAAATCAGACTGCTTGAACAGTCGTTTGAAGAACTATAAGCAGATTGGGATAGGTGTACGATCAAAGTAGCGGTCAACAAAGGTGTATTTGTACCGTTCAGGAAAGGTAGAAGCGGGTAAGTGAGCTTTGAACTCAGGTCAAGGAGGGTGAGGCCTCCCTACATGCAGTTCCTTAGCGATCACAAAGGACCAAAATATAACATACCTAGGTAGGTAGGAGTCGGATCCGGAGAGCTTTGAGAGCCGATACTAATCTCGATCAAGTAAGGTGTACGAGGTACGCTAACCTCTGTCGGTTCGTACAGACACGAGCTTAGATCATGATCCCCTTGCCCATTGGGGGCTTCTCTATGCCCCACATCCCAATGGCAGGTATTAAGGCTAGACAGCATTGTAGTTGAACTGATCAGGTACATCGGCCGCGTAGTCTCAGCCCATCAGATGCCCAATTGGACACTGGGCACTTACGCATCTCCGACACGAAACCATGTTGTGTGTGACGGTGACGTTCAGCCTCGTGCACCTTAATGAGGCATATGCGTCGCTCCGGTGTGGCAAGATGTTGCAAGGGTTGAAGCTATATACAGTTGGTTAACCGCATTGAGCGTCCGCAGGAAATACAGGTTTGGGCGGCTTGAGATGGCGTTGAGGTACAGTATCCACAGCACGATAAGAGCATTTGGGCGGTTGGGAGCTCTCAGCCGCGGCCCAGGACTGAATCAGGTGTAATCCACGCATTGAGAGCGATGATAGCATACAGAGCGATCAAAACGACTCCATCGAGCCTAATTTGGTGTCAGCCCTGACGAGTGCAAAGGAGAAAAGCATAGAGGGTTACCAATTGGACTTTCCGTCATCTGTCATATATTTCAAGACCAAAATGGAGACGGCAAGGCTGACAACCTGGAATCCATCGAAGAGTAGAGTCATACTATCGTCATGTCGAATCCAGCCAATAATGACAGCGAGTGGCAGGATACCAAGCAGCAATTGTATACTGCTACTGATACTGATAGCGAAGCTAGTTGGCATTTCATCCTTTGCGGCGAGGATGACGGAGTGCGGGTTGCACCCTAGCAATGGCAAGAGGACTAGACCGACGAAGTTCTGCGTTAGGACTGTCCTTTGGGTAAGCCCATCGATACTGTCCACGGCGAAGGTGGTATTGAATCCCAGGAACATTGTGACAATGATGAGCGTGGACGCCAGAGCTGGCTGCGACATCTTTGGCAAAGGCATCTCCTGAGCACGTCTCATAAGCACGTTCTCTCCAGTAGCACCCCCCGCGGACGCTGCCAAGCTCGCTCCAATCTGTGCGATACCTTTCTCTGCGTCGCCCTGATGGGCTTTGACTTTCCGGAGCTCTGCCCTCTGATGCGGTTCGGTAAACATGGCTGAATGCGTCTTGTAGCAATAATGGCAGAAGCAGATATACGAAAGCAGCAGGAGTATGGCTTCTCCCCGCGAGAACTCGGCCATGAGCCGCTCGTTGGGGCGGAGAGTGCTGAAAGTATTCATGGCTGTGGGTAATATGAGGGCTGCGACGCTGAGTGCGAGTTCGTTCAAGGAGCTGCCGACGGTGGATGGGTTGAAGTTCTGCTCGAGCCGATTGATGCCTCCGAAGAAGAAACCAATACCCACCATGAGCACACTGTTGGAGATGACCGCGCCGATGAGGGAGGTTTGCACGATCGATGTTTGATGTTTGATCAAAGCGATTATGGTAATAACCAACTGGACGACATTGCTTGAACCCGTATCTTTAGCCTATATCCTCATAATGGTGGACTGTGCATACCCAAACGTGATCACAATCAACATTCCTTCGTGGCCTCCTCTCCTTATAACCAGCTCTTCCGTCAGCGCGTCAAGTATATGGCCCAGAGGTATGATAGCGACGAAGTTGACAGCAAAGGTGATGACGGGACTCTGATCGGTGTATTTCACAGCAAATCCGGCTGGCACCGCAGATATGAGGAAGATTATGATCCATGATGAGAGTATCGTAGCTCTCAACCCTCCCCAAACGGTGTATTTCCTCTCCTTCGTCTGAACATCGCTGGTGCTCTGTTCGTCTCCTCCTCGTATGCTGCCAAGTGGTAACGCACGAGAAAGTACTTTGGCCTTGCTAGTGTCATCCTCGTCGAATCGCACATGCCTTTCTACCGGTGCGAGGATGTCTATTCATTGAGCAATCAGGACGAGTCATAGTCAAAGTCCCAAATGGAAGGGGACCCACCCATTCAAGCACGCTCTTCCGACTTGTGGCCACACATTTGTTCGAATGCTTTGCAAAAGCGTTCTCGACGCATTGCAAAATCTTCGTAGATTACGTATAATTCGCTGCAAGCATCGGCAGTCCCGGAGGTGGCTGAGGAAATGCAGACAGGGAAGCCAGCCTCGGCCGAGCTACTCGGCATGCAGGCCCGTGCATCTGCAGGGCTCTCCCAGTCCCAGTCCCAGTCATGTTGGGTTGACTATTACTTAATCACTTCCACAACTCCAAAGATACCATTCAAGAAAATCCGAGATTCAATCAACAAGAAGGAGAAAGTTCGATTGACTCTGCGGCTTTCGGCTCTTTCCGCACTCTAAAATCTTTCATGCTTCACTGTTGTTGACTTCGGTACTCTCCTACAAATTCAACACTCCGGCAGATAGTCCAGCTCTCTGTCTGTTTTTGATTTCTAGCATGGTGTTGTTGTTTCCAGTCCTGTGGTACGAGCATCACACTCCGTGACACCATCCAGACAGCACATTGGCCAGACCGTGCTAATGTTTCGGGGCAGAACACTCCCAGCGTACAAGCCAAATCTGAACTACTTCGAATCAAGACCCAAGTTCAAGATCAAGTCGTACGATTTGAATTTAGGGAAAGAAATTGTAGAATGCGTTTTAATCTTGAATTAGCCAGTCAAATAGCAACTCACCAGAATGATATTGATTCTGTCTTGATCAAAACATACGAATTTATTCGGTAGGCTGCCCGTTAGAATGAGTCAGCGATTTGTAAAAATTGCTTTCGAAAGTGCTTGATTTAAGGGTCGAATACATTTTGATTGCTATATTTATTGTAGATACTACCCTGGTGCCCGTGTATAAGTTGTGGAGATTTGATGGCTCTAAATTTTGCATATTACCTATAGATTTGATAATAATGGCTTGTACCCTTGGACCCTCAACTTGCGAAACAATTGAGGCCTTCCTTCGTCTTGCACATTCGCCCGTCCTTTCTCCGCTCAAAGCTCCGTTCGTTAAGACTTTGAGGACTCATCTTTCTCTCCTCAAGTCGTTCTCAATACAGAAGCAAGTGGTTTCAGATCTTATTCTCCCCTTGAAAAGCAACTCGTTGTCGGAAGGCAAACACCGGGCATTAAAGGAAATGAACTTCAATGCAAGTAGGAGGACCTGAATTTGGCATACCGAACTTCAATTTCAATCCCTCGGTGTTGGTAAGGATGGGCATGTACGGCTTGAATTCAGACTTCAGAGTTCTATGGAGTGAGTGAGCATCAATACTCGTAGTCATACATGACACTACAGTATTCTTACTGGACTACTAGACTCAGCCTCAGAGACGGCGGCGGGAGGACTCAACAAGCCTCTTCCTATGTCACACCATGGACAAGGGCTTACACGTAATAGGACAAACGTCCCTACCCGATCCAATGACAAGGTATGTTTAGTCGATCGGTCTTCTGAGCCTCAAAGTATGTACATAGCATGCGAACTCTAATGATCCTTGTTGTCAACTGAGACGATGCGTCCAAAACGTGCTCATAAGGTAAGCTGAGTCTCGACCTCGTCGTCGTTGTCAACCCTGGAGATTTTTTGTTCTTGTACAACTCTGTGAAGCTCAAACTGTCGTTACTGCAAGCCTAAATTCGCCATGTTGTTCAATTTCTTCCCTTTTGCTCTTGCTTGTAATCTCATTGTAAATATATCTTTCAGTATAGCGACCGCGGTCCCATATCCGAGTAAGTCGCGAACAAATATCTTGATATCGTAGACAGGCACTGACAAAGATAGCAACGTTTGCAAATTCAACAAGCATAACTTTCCCAAGCGCCGCGGGAACAACAGGTTGCCCCTCTAACTGCACGCGGAATAATGGACCACTGGGTTCCATTACCTGGACGGGCAGGACGATTACTGCAACAATAACGGCAGAGACAATAGTCCATATAGTCAACAGGAAGACCAACAGCACCAGAACCGAGACTATCACGAATACAGAAGCGGACTTGAAAGATTATACTCCTCTCCCAACCACAAAGACGACATCAGTTGTCCTCCAATTTGGTACCACCAGCAGAACTGAGATATTGTAAGACCTATTGACTTGGTATTTTGATCCAAGAGACTGAAGTTTATCATAGAACTTTCCCGTCGATCCTCTACACGGATTACCCGTCCAGCTATACCTTCTGCGGCACTCTACCCACAACAACTGCTGGAGTCGCACAATGCCTGAGATACCCGTGCGCCCAAGTCCCTGGCGACTTCGACCCTTTCAATAGTGATTCGCCAGTCTTTGCCTACCCGTCACATCCACCCATACCTGATACTATCCAAAACATAAGCGCAAGTTACCTAGCATTGGATCCCAGGGGCTCAACTTGGGACGCCGTCTGGTCCTACGATAGCGATTATGACTCCTTAATCAAACCACTCATGCCCGATATGGGAGCTTGGAATTGCTCACCATATGGACTATGGGACGCTCCAGCCTCTGTTCTGAACACAGCCTTGTATCTCACCGCAACATCTACTTCCACCGAGTCCGGTGACGAAGCTGGTGCAACACCGGCGCCCAAAGCGAGTCCGCCGAAAGAGGCTCCCGCACCAGCAGCGGGCAAGGAACCAGCGAAAGTAGAGCCTCAAGCGGCCGAAGTGTCTCAGATCCTCGCGAATCCATTCGGAGTTGGGAAACCAGCTGCTGTAGCAGAGAAGCCAACTCCTGCTGCGAGCCCACCTGCCGCAGCAGCGCAGGCCCCATCAGCTGATCAATCTCCAAGCGACAATAATGCCGGCTCCAAAGCGCCAGTAACAAGCCTAGCTCCAGAGAAAGCGGATTCTCACGCTGGCACTTCCTCGAACCAAGCAGCGAACGACAACGGAGGCACTCCGAATTCACCAGTCGCGAATCCAGCTTCTCCAAAAGAGGGTAGCTCTAACGTAGCTCCTGCGCCCAATGAAGCGTCAAGCGACAACAACGCCGCTTTTAATTCACCTGCCTCAAAGCCATCTTCTCCACAAGAAGGGAGCTCCAATAATGCTGCTCCATTAACAATCCCAGGACTAAATAACGAAGCCGCCACCGCCGTACCAGCCGCAGCCGTTAACGCTGTAGTAAATGTAGTCACGACCTCGACCAACGCCCAAGGCAGCGTTGTCGTCGCCACATCCCAAGTACCCGGCGTAATCGTCACAACCACAAACGCCCAAGGCTCACAAACAGTGACGACATTACCCGTCGTCTCACCTCAAGCCCTCGCGAAATCCATCCCGGTCATCATAAATGGGCACACACTCACCATAAATTCACAATCACAATACATACTCGCGGGCCAGACCCTCTCACCCAACACGCCTCTGATCCTCGGCTCTGGCTCCTCCACCACGCCCGTCGTACTACAAACATCCGGCATCCGCCCCGTGCTCGTCGTAGGTTCTAGCACCACAACGCTAAATCTCCCATCCTCAACGCCCACCCAAACTACACCCCCCGCCATCACAATAGGCATGCAGACCATCACAGCGAACGCGCAAGGCCAATACATCATAGGAAGCCAGACGCTAACACCCGGTGGCGAGATCGTCGTGGGTGCTACCACAGCGCCAGGCGGTTCCGTGGCGGTGGGCGGGACGACGGTGTCGTTGGCTGCAAGCGCGAGCCAGGTGGTGGTTGGCACCAGCACGGAGGGTTTGGCGCCGTATATAGTCGGCGGGCTGGGTACGGGACCGAGTAATGGAACGGGAGCGGTGGTGCCGTTCTTGGGGAGTGCCGAGAGGGGGAGGAGGGGGGGGGGATTAGGGTGGATGGCTGGGTTGCTGGGAGGGATGGCGGTGTGGTGGTTGTAAAGGTGGCGAGGGGTATATAATCCGAAGCATTCTTAGATAGATACACTGTACAAGATGAACATAATCACCAACGTAAACGAATGCATAATCCATATATATATAACTAATTCTTCCGTCTATGCCTGAGACAGAATGACTCCATTCAGCAAAACCGTGACGCCCACACACACACACACACACACTCATCGTACGTACGTACCCAATCCCCACCCAATATCCAAACACCCCCACCCCCTCCAACACCCCCAAAACACCACCCCTAATCCAACGCGAACCTCACCTTCGCCTCCCTCAAACGCACCGCCCACATCCTACAGCCCAACCTCCTCTTCACCTCCTCCCAAACCCTCGCAGTCATCCCCTCCTCCTCCTCCTCCCTTCCTCTCCCCCAACTTCCCCTCTCCTCCCCTCCTCTCCCCCCCCTCCCCCCCCCCACCCCCCC